>CAUYTI010105351.1:0-61197 GCA_963575145.1 Galago senegalensis | reverse complement strand
AAGGTTGTCTGTTTGCTTTAGTTATTGTGCTCTTGGCTGTGCAAAAGCTTTTTAGTTTGATCAGACCCCAGTAATATATTTTTGGTGTTGCTTCAATTGCCTGAGGGGTCCTCCTCATAAAATATTCTCCCAGGCCAATTTCTTTAAGGGTTTTCAAAATTATCACTTTTTATATGTCAGTTTGATGAAAAGCTACAGATTTGAAAGCAGAGAATTTTGGCAGGGTTGTGGAGAAACAGTCATTCTAATATTTTTGGTGGGAACACAGTGTTGTACAACCCCAGTGGAGGAGCACTGGGTAACATCTAAAGACTGTGTGTGTGTGAGGATGTGTATGTGTGCGTATTAACCCTTTCCATGACAATCTCATGTCTAGGAATCTAAAAATACACTGGAAAAATACAAAATGACTTATGCTCGAGACTATTCCCTGTGACTTTTTTTTAGCATAGTAACAGATTGAAACCAGCCCCAACGTTCATCAGTTTGAGACTAGTTGAACACATGTAACATGGTGCATTCATAAATATGATATTGTGCAGCTATAAAACAAATGAGAAAGGTCTATATGGACTCATGTGGAATGAGAACCAGGACATGTTTTTAAGTGACAAGAAGTAGAGAAAAGTACGTGTGACATGGAGCTTTTATATAAGAAAAGGGGTTAAATGTAAATGTAGTTAAGTATATTTGAAAAATAGAAATATTAAAGAACAAACTAAAAATGAATAAGAATTATTACCTAAACTGAAGTATGGAGAAGATAATGATGGAAATGAGACCTCGTTGAATATAAGAGGTTATATAGTTTTGGTTATATAGTTTTGACTCAGGAATCATACAAATGTGTTACATATTTAAAAATTTAAATTGATTCAAAAAAGAGGTAAGTAATGCCTAAACATTGAAAAAAAAAGTATAAACATCTGTTACTGACACAGATACAGAAAGAATATTTCCTCACACATTGGTGGTGTGAATTGAAACATTTTTTGAAAGGAACCGAGTAGCAGTATCTATTAAAACGATGTGTGTGTGTGAGTGTGTGTGTGTGTTTTGACCTAACAATTCCATTTTGGAGTCTATAACCAAGAAACAAAAACATTTAAGGATATATGAACATCAACACGTAGTACAGCACACACCTGGAGATGAAGTTCCAGTTTTCTGTGTCAGTGATTGACAAATTCACGGTGTCCACACCATACATGATTATATATATTAACCTTATACATATTTATGTTATATTATAAAAATAACGAATTGGAACTCTGCTAGTGCACAAAGAAATTCCTTTGAATACTTCTGAATGAGAAAGAGAAGATAAATTATGGAAAAGTGTACATTATATAATCTTATGTTCATAAAACAAGTGACAAAGAAGCAGCCATTTAGATATTTATGTATGTGTATCAGGGGTGTGTGTGTGTGGGGGGCAAACAATCATGGAAAACTATAGGACAGCATTAAAAGTTGTCAATAAGGGGCACACCTGTGGCTTAAAGGGGTCGGGCACCGCCCCGTATACCGAAGGTGGTGGGTTCAAACCCAGCCCCCTGGCCGAACAAAACAAAACAAGCAAAAGAAGTTGTCGACAAGAATTAACTATAGAGTTGGGAGGAAAAAACTAGAAGAAATGAAACTTCTTTAAAACGAATGGAACAAACACACACATAGTGTGTGATTGCATTTTTCATTTCTGTAAAATTATGTTTACACTGGAGTGCCAAAAACACATACATATACCTTAAGAGATCTTGTTGGAAGTAAAATCTGTCATTCCCCCGAAGTGTGTGAATTGCAGGTAAAATGGGCATGCGCTGCTCATCTGGGTACACTCGACCAGTAACGGTACCTTCAAATTAGCTTCCAGAATTCATACAGAGGTAACATCTTTTAAAATGTGCACACATTGTTTCGGCACCCTCTGTATATGACATAATTGGTCAACAGGTAAGGAAGGAAGATATGCTGTTATAACCTTAGATAGGATATGAATAATTATTAATAACCCAAAGCGTGGACAGAAACAAGTATGAGAGAAAAGGAGAAAGAATCAAGACAGGAAAACAGTGGGAAAAGATTCAGAAGACTGTGAAGGGAGGAGGCTTGAATAACAAACGGTCCACAGGCAAAACTGAAGCTTCGCCTCACAGTGTGTGGCCCAGAGTCCTGCTGACACATTGTTCTCAGCTGTGCCTTCCTAATAGAAGACTTTCCTTTTGACCCGAGTCAAAATGATCATTTTCTCCTTAGTATCACCTGTGATCTAATGTGTGCTTGCAAACATCTCCTTGTTCTGTAATCACGCACATGCGTTTTCCCTTTAATCTCATCATCACCATTATCAATATCACTTTAACAAGCTCTGCCTGTATCTCAGTATCTTGCATATAGATAGCAAGACAAATATTTATATTTAGAAGTACACAAATATTTATCAAATCAATTGTTCAAGCTAAATGGATAAGGTTAAAACTTAAATCTTCCTTCTTAGTGCCCCGCCACTATGCTACCATTTGTAAGTTGTAATTGTGGAAATTCCTATTGAAACAATTATTTGCAATGTCCCAAAAGAAGAGAGGTTCTCTCCTGGGAAGTAAGAACAGAAATAGGCAGGGGAAGGGTAGGGAGGAGGAGGCAGACCCTTTCTGGGTCTGTATTGTAGTAGCTGTGAAGCTCTATGTAAATCCAAGTTGCATTAGAATCACTAAACCGCCCATTCTGGGAGAAGGGGTGAAAGGGGACTTTCTTGGGTTATGGCATTTGCAAATGCAGAAATAGTCAGTTTAGGGAATTGTGACAAAGGCAGCCTCTTCCACCCTAGGTCCCCAAGAAGCGGCCTGCTGCGAATGGCCTCTGTTTGAGGACAGAAAGATGTGGAAGCTCAACCCTCCCTTTGCTGCACTCTGCCTTTTGGCTTTGCTGGCCTTCTCCATCCTTAGTCCAAACCCCGCTTCTACGTTCACATCCTCTCTCTTTCAGAGTAACAGCACACACCCAGTACTCGGCCAAAGCTTCTCCATCATCACCATTTTATTCTCCTCATTCCTTATTTGAAACCACCAGCTTTGGAGCTTAAATTGCCTGCGTCTGGTTTTAATTCATTTAAAAAAATATTAAATCTATTCAACAGCTTTGAGTAATAGCAGCAGGGCGATAAAGTATGTGCCTTTCCATTTGGGGATCTATTGCATAAATATTTCTAATCAATAAAACCTTTGAGTTTTTGTCCTTTTCAAATGGCGAGTTCTCCCTGTGAGGTTGAAAGTCTAAGAAAAATGTTATCTTTTAATAATACGATATTACTTAACCGTTTCAATCACTTCATCCACATATTATTATGGCGCATGAATTTCTTTCCGGCATATTTCTTTTCTTATGCATGTGGTTTTAAAACTAGGAAGAAATCTACAATCCTAAAAAAAGAATAATGATGAAGGTGGTCCTACGTAACAACTATATTGAAATAAACCATATGAACTGGAGCATATACTTTTCTGAAAAACATCTTTTGCAGGCATGGCTGGAACATTAAAGGTATTTCCTTTCCTTTAAATAACACTCATATAAGATATTAGGAGCTGCAAATAAGAGCTGGCAAGCTATTCTTATGACCTGAGATTGCCATAAGCCATCAGTTGTGTATTATAGGTACATTTTATTTCATCTATTGTTTGGATTGGAGCTCAACATAAATCTTAATTTGGCACCACTTTGGGGTAGTTCCAATACCTATTATTAGACAGATCAATTTCTCTTATTTAGAAATGTTTTATGTAACAATTTTTCAAAAATAGTTTTCAATAAATTATCTATCTGACAGGTTTTGTTTTCTCACCCAGATAATTAATTTTATATTTTCTCCCCATCATTAAATATTTTAAATATGCAAGTCTGCTGGCATTTAGTACTGTCTGTCACAGCAGTCCCCGAAAACCACAGAATCTTGTTTTCAGAGATTTTGTTCACAAGTTTCCTTAATAAGGTATAATTTGCATAAAATAGGCTTACATTGATTACCTATTTCTGATAAGATTTTCTCTTTTACAAGACTGGGTTTGGGAGAAGGTGGATGTGTGGCACCCCTGGCTGGCTTTGCTCCCTCTGATAAAATGGCTGTCTGCCACCTTGAGCCCAGAACAATGTACTGAAGCCATGAAATCATTTGCCTGTGTTCCTTTTAACACTGCAGGTACACATTCCCTGATTATTACACTTGTACATATCTGATTAGCAAGCTCCACCAAAAAATAATGATATGCAAACAAAACACAAACCAAAAAAGGAAGAAAGAAAAAGAAAAAAAAATTTTTTTTTTTTGGCCAGGGCTGGGTTTGAACCCACCACCTCCGGCATATGGGGCCAGCGCCCTACTCCTTTCAGCCACAGGTGCTGCCCTTTTTCAGTTTTTGTTTTGTTTTGTATTTTTAGTTAGTTTTTTTTTTAAAGAAAAAAACTTTTATAATTAATTCTCCATATCCTGGGCTTCACAGTGATACTACAAGTACACTAGATAAGATTTTGGCAGATGTTTATTTGGATTTGGGGGAGAAATAACAATAGAAATTATTTATTCAGCAACCAAGAGTCCGTTCAAAGTTCTAAAGCCCACAAAAGCTTAAATGCGCAAAAGTTTCTGCTTGCTCAGAAAAAAATCACAAGCATTCCTTGAACAATGTTTAAGTTTTTATTGTGTGTCTCATGGTAACTGTGCTACACACTTTATCGGAGACAACATAAACCTGTTTCTGCCCTCTTAGCGACTGCCCAAGGGGACTGCGTTCACCACATAAGCACAGAATAGATGTGAAATTACGAATGAGAACAGACTGGAGAACCCGGGTTGCAAACTGACCTAAGCCAATTTGATAGTTCACAGCGATAAGGTGATTTACGGTAGATAAAGGTTCACTCCAATAATTAAGGTTGGAGTGGTCTGCAGTTCTCCCCATTACCTCCTCACCGTCAGGTGTCAGTTACAGTGACCGTGAGCCTCCGGTGGAATTCTGTCACACAAAAGGTTATCAGCAGACTGGCATCCAGAAAGAAAGATAAAACGTGCTCATACAAGCTGGTCTGTAAACCTGATGCAGGCTCAGCCTTCAGGGGTTAAATGCAGGCAGTGCTTCTCAAATGCCAACGCGCACAGAAATCTCTGGGGGTCTTGTTGAAATGTGGTCAGTCTGCGGTAGGAACTGAAATTTGGCACTTATAGTAACCTCCCAGGTATTGCTAATACTGCTGTCTCCCCGCTACATTTTGAGCAGCAAGACTTAGTGTTCTGACAAAATGAAAGGCAGAAAGGTTCACTAGAAATTAATGTGACAATATTCCAGCAGCAGAATTTAGACGTCATCTTCCTCCATAAACATCTGGACTCAGAACCAGATGGCCTGCTACACCCAAGGCATCCTTCTGAAGAGTTCGTGCTGCTGGCCAGGTCAATTCTTTATCCTACTTTGTGAAGGCAGGAGAATACATCTAAGGGTTCTAGCCAGTTCACATTCTTCAAAAATACCACTTATTAAATTAATTGTTTTAAAAACACAATTGGCTGATTATTTAATTAGTGGGTTAGAGATAAAGATAGGTGAAGCTTTGTGTAGCTGCCCTGAGTGTAGATTTTTAATTAGATTTGAAATGCGAGTGAATCACACCTTGTGTGTGCATTTTAGATGAAGGCCCTTCATCTAGGAATTAAACATCCCCAATACGGAGATCAAGGGAAATAAACACATTGTGTATATTGAAGCACTTACAATTATTATAAGACAACATAAAAGGTGTAACATAACCTGGGTTCTGTGCATGCCTGGATTAAAGAATCCTGGCTAAGACTGAGAGTGGCTTCCCTAGGGAAGAGCTGAAATCTGTAGGATGAGGAGGAGTGAGCCTCAGAGGAGAGAGCTTTCCAGGCAAAAACATTAGCACACGCAAAGCCCCTCCAATAGCAGGAGAAAGCCATTGCCTTTTAGCTTGCCACCATTCCATGATTATATAGGTCACAGCAAGCCTTCCAGGCCGGACAAAGGAGCCTCCGTTCTCCTTTCCCTAGAGGTGTAGAGTGTCACTCCTACAACATACTTGGCAGCCACAGAGCCACAGTTCCCTTTGTGATTAAGTTACATAACTGACCTTCCTCATCACTCAATTTTGTCTTCTGCCTGATTGTGCCCCAGTTAACACTTGGGCAGATAGACAGTCAGTGCCCCTCTGGCCGCTGAGGAAACGCTGGCAGCTTCTGTGAGAAAAATGCATTGAGACAGCTAAGAACACCAAACCCTTTTTGAGGAAAAGCATCTGTTAGCAACACAAAACTTTGCATTTGGTTGAAGGATGCTTTTATATCTCATGGACATCCTCACGATTTAAGATGAAACCCGTTGATGGATGAGTTATTTTAACCTATGCACAAGATAGCACTTGTAAATGGCCATAGCACAAACAAAATCATATTGAACAAATTTCTCATTTGGAGGGATTTGTATTATATCAATTTTTATCTTAAAGTGAGTCCCTATTAGTATTTTTATACTATACCTTAGTATAGTTAGTTCAAAATGTGATTACACAAAATATGTGTTTGTCCTTTATAAATATGGGGGTTTCTTAGAATTTATTGTCAATGTGGTGTGCTCTTTACATTTTTTTTTCTTGGGTGTAGACTTTACTGAACTGTGCCTATAGTCACTTAGTGTTATCTCCTGGCATTCCTCTCCCTGGCAGCCTCTCCTACTAAAGATGAGTACATGTATTAGGAAAAGGAAGGAGCAGGCAAAGGGATTCAGGTCAGCTTCTACGGCTGGGTTAAAGGTTTAGTTTGGTGAGTGAAAGGGTCAGAACCATTTTCACGCCATGTTGCCACCAGGGAGATGGCACCAATCTACATTCCCATCAGCAGTGCAAGAGTGTATTTCTCCAAATGCATGTTAATAGCATATTTGCTAAATTCCTTAGTAAAACAAACAAGCCTGTGAAAAGATATAAATCCATCATCTTCAGATTTATCTTTAACCTCAAGAGACAATAACAACAAAGAAAGTATGTGTGATTTATACGCATACACATATATACGTGCTCATACTTAATACCGCCCTTCACCTTGATAGGGATAAATGTCTGTACTAAAGTTACTGGAGAGAGGAAAGGAAGAGCCCTCTACACACACACCTTATCTCCACAGCCTAGATTGTACTCTGGGCTACAATGCGCCTTAAAGTAACTT
This sequence comes from Galago senegalensis, assembly GCA_963575145.1. NCBI lineage: Eukaryota > Metazoa > Chordata > Mammalia > Primates > Galagidae > Galago > Galago senegalensis. Next base: position 53,969 of record CAUYTI010105351.1, on the reverse strand, counting down.
CAGTTTTGTTAGAAAGGCACTCACCTTTATCTGTGTGAGGATATATTGGTTTAGGTGATAAGCTCTTTCGTAATTAAGAGAAAGCTTTACTGGTTTAACTGCTAATTCTACTGCTTCGCTTTAGGGTCCATTTAAACCAGTTGTGTCTAGTAAAGTGGAAACATGTAGACGTGTTTCAGCCTCTGCCCCCAAACCCCATGACTCCACTCCGTTATCTTCCCGGCCTCCACTAGGCTTGTTTAGAACTGGTACAGGCTGGAAATAGAAACAGCTTCAAAAATGTTTAGATCACCTCACGGATGGGCCATGTAATTAATTACTGGGGAGGCTGGCCTGGTTTATGTTACTTTGCTGGCTTTTTGGAGATCAGAAGCAATAAACATGCTTTTCTGCCAAATCGTTATCACAGCATAAAACAGGGGATTGCTTGAATCAACCTGATGAATGAACATGTTTATGACTTCCTAAATCACGTTCTATTTTTAAGAAAGAGCAAACACATAGTATCTTGAGTAGATTTGCTTAAGCAGTTCTGACTGAGTCGGTTGGGAGGAATGGTCCATCATTACTGAGCCAGGCGGGATATGGTCTTAAAAGGCAGGGCTGCCAAAACCGCCAAGTTGCAAATATAGCTTTAGTCAAAAATGTGCAGTATTGAAGAAATCTGCTGGCTATGCAACTATTTTTATAGTCACAAACTTAAGAAGTAATTGTGAAGCTGTCTGATGGGTGCATACTGGCTTGTTATTCCTTTCTGCTTTGATACACGCTCAACATTTTCCATAATAAAAATTGTAAAGTAATTGTTAGTAATGACATTATTGAATAAAAGGAAATATAGAAGTGCATGTTGGCTTTACCAGTTAGGAGCTAATCCTGATAATATTTGCCCTTATTTTGCACTTGGCCATTTGATAGGCCTAGAGCCAACAGGAATTTGAAATGTAGGCATCATAGTTTCCCATTTGAAATATAGGCATCATAGCTATCATGGGTTGGCTTAGTGGGGGGTGGTCAAGTTACCATCAGGAAAAGGGAAAACTTGAGAGGCCAGATAAATCCTTGGCCACCCTGGGTGGGTGTAATCCAGACTGTGCTTGGGCTCAGGTTAGAGATTGGAAACCTGCTTGGTGTCAAAGAAGAAACAGGAGAGAAAGAACTGAGATTAACCAGAGAGGCAAGGGATTAAGCCAAAGTAAGCAGAGATTGCAAAGCCAAACCCCAGCCTCTCCCTCCCATGCTGGAACTTCGTGCACTGTGCTGGAGTTTCCTCATTACATGAGAAGCACAAAGAACCTGCAAGGCATCAAGAGCTACCTGCCCCACCCCCCGAGTCTTAAAGGAATTTGTTCCCTTAGCAATAGCGCATGTGGAACAGACTCTAATTCTCCCAAATTCTCCCACTCTGAACATCACTAGGGACATCTCATAGAGGATGGAGTCAGGCAGGGCAAAGCACATTTTTTGAATGAACAAGGCAATGAATCCTTGTTCTTCTCAAAGTTCAGCACAAATCCAAGACATCAAACGCACAGGGAACGTTCTTACCTTCTGCTGTTCTCTCAACCTAATTCCAGCTTGAGCTTCTCTAGTGTAAGAAAGATTTATTCTAGATTTTGTCTAGCTGTATTGACAAGTGCTGAAAATATCTGCTCCTGATCAATTCTGGAGGCAATTTAGGATTTGACTATCTTATCAAAATGTGTGTCCCTCATTCATACGTCCATTTACTTTACATTCACTGAGTGTTACTTCATTCTGGGCAGAGTAATGGGCCCCAGAAATAAAATTCTAGGTGAAATATAGCTCTTGCCTTCAAGTACTTAAGGATTTCTCCTAATGTCTTTCAACGTAATAAAAACAGAGGTGCTTTCTTTGCTAGAAGAATGCCTCTGTGGCTTGTAGGGCACGGCAGGGCTTCTCTCTGCAAATCCTTTGCTCTTTCCTTTACCTCTATTAGGTAGGAAGACAGGGAAAGGAATCAGGAACAAGAAATGCAGAACTTTCTGCTTTACCTGACCACACCTAGCAGGTTTTGGTATTTTTTTGTGGCTCAGGTTGCTTAATAAATTTTCAGAGATAATATTAGCTGAAACCAGAGATAATATTATACAAACTCATCTGTGTGGGGCACGACAGTGATCTGCAGGGAGGAAAGGCCTCTCATCTCTCTCTCTAGACTGCCAGGATCTTCCTGTGACCCGTCGTTTTCTGGTTCCAGAAACCTCGTGATGGGGCTTGCTGAAATTCCTGCATTCCATTGGCTTGCTCTCCTCGAGGCCATTCCTACACAATCCTTTTCTAGAATGAGTTACCCCTTCCTAAGAGAAAACACGTCTGGCAAGCTGCAAGTAGAGGCAGACATAATATTGTCTTAGAGTCCAGGAACATTCCTAGGGGAGTATTTATTCAGAATTGTCCTTTGGTTTTCACTCTTGATCTTTTCCAGCTATAGCAGCGGAAGCATTTGCCCAGACTTCAGCAAATAGAGACAGTATGTTGTCACATTGTCACATGTTAGATTTAGAGGGTTGGAACCATTCATTGGGGCAATTTTCCTCTTTAAGGCAATTTTATTGACTTTCCTTTCAAACCAGAACCGGAAATGGGAACGATACCTACCCGAATTTGACAAAACCGTTTTCAAACATTTCACTTTCTGGGTCAGTGAGGTTTTTGTGCTTTTCAAATTTTCCCTTTTGAGTAACCTCATTACCCTCCTCAGCGTCGCTTCCAGTGAATTCCTGGATCGGGGTGAAAGTGTGTTCAATTGATGATACAAGAAATAACACACACCTTTGTATTTTTTGGATCTTTCTTTCTAAGAAATAATAAAGGCACGGTGTTTTTATTTCACAACCATGACAATTTATCACTGTCAGTGACCTCGAACTCCTTTTTGCTTTTGATAATCATTGCTTTGTATTCACCTGGAGCTCTGGGTAGTAATAAAAATAATGACAACCACTTACTTATTTCATACAATAAGCTGGGCAACGTGTGAGTCACTTTACATATATTTCTTTCCTGAATTCTTGAAGCCAGCTGGGCAAGGTAAATATTGTTACCATGACTTGACCCGCCGGGAAACTGAGGCAAGGAGAAGTTAAGAAAACTTTCAAAGTCATAGAGATTCTCATTACCTTACGTGTCTAAGGTTCGTGATGATCAAAATTCCTTGTGGTCTGTCTCTTGAAATGTCCTCTTTGCTCCAGGTATTCTTACCATGGACAGGCAAATCTCACTTAGTTGAGCTTCATTTTATTGCATTTCGCTAGTAATGGGTACATTACAAGTTGAAGATTTCTGGCAACCCCGCATCAAGCAAATCTATTGGCATCATTTTCACAACAGCATGTGCTCCCTCCTGTGTCACATTTTTGTAATTTTCACAATATTTCAAATGTGATCATTATTATTATGTCTTCTAGACTTATCTGTGATTAGTGATGTTTGATGCTCCCATTATAGATGTTTTGGGTTGTGACAAATAGCACCCATACAAGACAGTGAACTTAATAGATAAATGTTGTGTATGTTTTGACTGCTCCACCAACCTGCCATTCCCCTGTCTCCTTGTCCTATTTCCAGAGACGTGACAATATTGGAATTAAGCCAGTCAATAATCCTTTAAGTACGCAAGTGAAAGGGAGTGTGGCACGAATCTCAGTGTAAATGAAAAACTAGAAATGATTAAGCGTATCAAGGAAGGCAGCATGAAAGCTGAGATAGGCCAAAAGCTAGGCTTCTTCTGCCCAATGGCTAAGTTGTGAAGGCAAAGGCAAAAGTTCTTGAAGAAAATTAAAAATGCTACTCCAGTGAACATCTAGAAGATAAGAAATCAAGATAGGCCAGGTATAGTGTCTCACACTAATAATTCCTGCTCTTTGGGAGGCTGAGGCAGGAGGATTGCCTGAGGGCAGGAGTTTGAGACCAGCCTTGACAATATAGTGAGACCCCCATATCCACAAAAACAATTAAAAAAATAAGCCAGTCATGGTTGTGCACATGGTAGTTTTGGGTATTCTGGAGCTGCAGCAGGAAGATCACTTGAGCTTAGGAGTTTGAGGCTGCAGTGAGCTATGATCATGCCACTATACTCCAGCCTGGGTGATAGAGTAAGACACTGTCTCTAAAAAAAGCAAAACAGTATTATTGCTGATATAGAGAAAGAAGAAGGTTTTAGTGGTCTGGATAAAAGATCAAAGCAGCCACAACATTCCCTCACATTCCCTTAAGCCTAATGTAGAGCAAGGCTTTTCATTTTTATGAAAGCTGAGAGACATGAGGAAGCTGCAGAAGAAAAGCCTGAAGCTAGCGGTGATGAGTTCATGAGGTTTAAGGAAGGAAGCCAAGGCTAAAGGCTTTGTTTTCATAAAATAAAGTGTAAGATGAAGCTGTCAAGTACTGATGTCAAAACTGTAGCAAGTTATCCAAAAGATCTAGCTAAGATCATCCATGAAGGAGGCTACACTAAGCAACAGGTTTTCTTTCTTTCTTTCTTTCTTTCTTTCTTTCTTTCTTTCTTTCTTTCTTTCTTTCTTTCTTTCTTTCTTTCTTTCTTTCCTTCTTTCTCTCTCTCTCTCTCTCTCTCTCTCTCTTTCTCTTTTCCTTCCTTCCTTCCTTCCTTCCTTCCTTCCTTCCTTCCTTCCTTCCTTCCTTCCTTCCTTCCTTTCTTCCTTCCTTCCTTCCTTCTTTTTTTTTGAGATGGAGTCTGACTCTTTTGTCCTGGGTAGAGTCCTGTGGCCTCATCGCTCACAGCAACCTCAAACCTTGGGCTCAAGGACCCTCTTGCCTCAGCCTCCCAGGTAGAGTAGCTGGGACTACAGGTGCCAGCCATGACACCTGCTTATTTTTTCTATTTTTAGTAGAGATGGTGTCTCCCTCTTGCTCAGGCTGGTCTTTAACAACTGAACTCAAGCAATCCACCTGGTTTATCCTCTCAAAGTGATAAGATTATAGGTGTGAGCCACCACACCCAGCAACAAATTTTCAATGTATCAGAAAACAGCTTCCTATTGGAAGTCAATGCCATCTGAAACTATCATAGGTAGAAAAAGAGAAGTCTATGCCTGACTTCAAAACTTCAAAGGGTTGGCTGACTCTCTTGTGAGGGGCTCATGCAGCTGGTGACTTTAATTTGAAGCCAGTTCTCATTTACCATTCCAGAAGTTCTAGGATCCTTAAAGAACTGTGCAAAATTTATTCTCTGCTCTATAGATGGAACAATGAAGCCTGGATGACAGCGCGTCTGTTTATGGCGTGATTTACTGAATACTATATTTTAAGCCCACTGTTGAGACCTACTACTCAGGGAAAAAGATTCCTTTCAAAATATTACTGTTCATTGACAATGCCTCTGGTCACTTGAGAGTTCTGGTGGTGATGTACATGGAAATTGATGTCATTTTCATGCCTACTAACACAATATCCATTTTGTAATCCATGGATCAAGGAATAATTTCAACTTCAAGTCTTATGATTAAGAAATGTATTTTTTAAGGCTATAGAATCCGTAGATAGATGGATCTGAGCTAAGTAATTCTTCAAATGAGTCAGCACTCTACAGTCATTAAGAACATTCATAATGCAAAGGAATAGGCCAAAAGATCAACAATAATGAGTTTGGAGAAGTTGATTTCAATCTGCATGGATTACCTTGAGTTTGGGAGGTTAGTGGCAAAAGTAACTGCAGATGTCATGGCTATAGGAAGAGAACTAGAATTAGAAGTGGATCCAGAGGAAATGACTGAATTGAAGCAATTTCATAACAAAAGTTAAATCGATGAGGAATTGCTTCCTATGGATGAGCAAGGAAAATGGCCTCTTGAGATGGAGTCTACTGGCAGTGAAGCGTCTATGAACATTGTTGAAATGACAAAAAAGAATTTAGAATATTAAATACATGTAGTTGATTAAGTAGTAGTAGGATTTGAGAAGATGGGCTCAAATTTTGAAAGAGGTTCTACTGTGGGTAAAATTCTCTGAAACAGTGTCTCATGCCATAGATAAATCCTTTCTGAAAGAAACAGTCATTTGATGCAGCAAACTCTATTGTTGCTTTATTTTAAGAAATTACCACAGGCACCCCAACCTTCAGCAACCACCACTCCTATTAATCAGCAGCCATCAACATCGAGGCAAGACTTTCCACCAGCAAAATGATTATGATTTACTGAAGGCTTAGGAAATCATTAGCAGCTTTTAGCAATAAAGTATTGTTAAATTAAGGTACGTATATTTTTAGACATAATACTACTGCACAGTTAACAGACTTCAATATAGTGTAAGCATAACTTTTATATATACTGGGAAACCACAAAAATTGTGTGACTCACTGCATTTCAATATGTGCTTATTGTGGTGGTGTGAAATGGGACTTGATATGCCTGCAAGATGTGCCTGTATTTTAAAACATGTACCTCAGGAATAGCATAAATGAGTATGGAAACGGGAGTTATCAAAAGAGCTGAAGGTTGAGAAAACCTTCTAACTGTTCTAAATTTCCCTGTCTTCATTAGTTCATATAACGTTTGGTATTTCCAGTCACAAAAAAGAAGCATAAAAAAAAAAAGAGAGAAGCATAATAAACATTAGGTCCCTTTCATCCCCATAACTGTGGTCTTTGTGCTTCCCCTATCTTTTTCCTGTGCCCCATCAGTTATTCACAGCGGATAAGCAGTGGGTGTGGCCAAATCTACATCAGTTAATGTTTTGCAGCCCCCCTTCCCTCAGTGATTGGTTCAGGGAAGGCACATGACTCCTGATGGGCCAGAGTACTCCCCAGGAGTTTCCAGAGTGAAGTTGACAGGGGCGAGTCTTTTTCTTGAGAATTGTGGCCTTACTAGGAGATACAGTCTTAGTGGCTCCTACAGTCCTGGTCTCCACTGTCGGAGGGAGTCAACAGGATGTTTGAGCATCCACTAAGGCTCCAATAAACAGAGAAATTCAGTGATAAGAGATAGAAAGAAAACAAAAGCAAGACCAAAAGCAGAGACTGTTTCCTAATCTCTAGATCTTACCATTCTTGGGCTATCTTTACTCATTTTCTTCTCAAAGCTGACTTTGTTAATCCTCTCACTTACACGGAGTATCCTACTGTAAATGAATAAGAATTTTAAACCATTTTCTACTTTTCCTTTCAGTAATTTGAGGCTTTTATCATCTAGTTTTTTCTGTCATTAAATCTACAGTATAACTAAAAATCTATGATGCTCTGGATTTACAAAATCTTATAAGCATGGGAAACTAGAGGGGGGTTCAGATGGGGAGAGACTGGCCCTGGACTGATGGGGTTTCAGAATGGGTGATGGGTACATCAGGGTTTATTACACTATCTTGTTTAGCTTTTGTGTTCTTCATAATCTCAAGGTTAAATTATCAAATACACAGCAATAAAAATTTAAAAAACACAGACTCAGTTGTGAAACGGAGACTCATCCCCGACAAAGACGAATGTGACAGAAGAGCAATTCCTGAAAGGTGGTCAAGGAAAAGCACTTGGGGCTGGGAGGAAAAGACAGGAGAGAAGATGAAAAAATCAAGATCTCAGCTAAGGACATGGCTCCCTGGCTGGGTTGGAATCTGGAAGGGCTGGAGAGAAGTCATACCGATGCTCACATAATAGTGCTGTGAGGAGGTTGTCAGGGAACATATCCCAAAAGATTCATAAGGACTTCACTTTCTTGGACACCCAAAGAATTTTTTTCCATGTCAGAAAGTTTTTGTGCTTTTCCATTTTTCCTCTTAAATTCATCACCCCGGAGCTGTGGAGTAATATGGCTGTGGGAGGTAATCTCTTCATCATTCATTCATTCATTTGCCCATTCATTCATTCATTCAAGAAAACTTATCTGATTTCAGAAAGAGAAAAACCTTGCTCATGTGGTTCCTGGCAAATAGGTGGTGTTCCATAAATATTTGTTGAATTAATGAATGGACAAAGGGGGTGCTAGAAAGAAACACCTTTAATTATGGAACCCTTTGGACATTGCATCAATATTCAATCTGCTACATTTAGAACCTGCCAGAGTCTCTGCTACAAATTCTATTTTGAAGGCCGCGACAACTTGGCCAGGAAAACATTACCGCTGGAACTTTGCATAGATGTCCACAGCTTGAAATTTGTTCTAAGTGACAGAGTTTGAAACCCCTAAATCAAGTTTTCTGGCTTTGAGTGACAAGGATGTCAAAAAGATGGAAATTAATCTTTCAAAATATGGTTTTTGCTTGTTGCACTGAAAGCCTTTTATTTTTTGCTGGGTAGAGGAGCTCTTTCTATGTGATGAATTTGTGCTGTAGATGTGTCTTAGTAATTTTGAGAGCAGTTAAATCTAAGAAGATTTATGAAACCTTTTTGTGTTTAATTGATAAGAATATAAGGTGACTATTATATATGCTTTCTCATATTAGGTTACAGACTGCCCTATGGTCATCAAAGCCTCTGTTTAAATCATTTAATCATTTTTTTTTCATTTAAATCTTATCTATTTATTCAGGAGTGAATAATACAAGATACTATGTGCTACACAAAAGAATGAGAAGGCATAGCTTATACATTTAAAGAATTAATAAGCTAATAGGAGAAAGAAACTGTAATTTTTGGCTCCCCTATAGGCAAGTCAATTGCTTTAAAAAATAAACAAAGAAATCATCATAAATTATGTGCAGCCCCTGGCAGACATCATGCTGCCCCAGCACATTCTTCTCGCCAAGCTCATCCCTGCAAGGCAATACACAACAGTAATTCTTCACCCTACTGCTTCTATTTGTTCTCAAACGTGTAAAGGTAAACATAACTAGAGCTAAGAAAAATTGAGAAACAGGTGACGTTTGTATCACCTGGGTATCCCATACATGTCTGGTCGTCAGAAGACACTTCCTTTTTAAAACAATAAAAATAAATACAATTCTTTCTTCATACAAGTGTTAGATTTACAAGAAGATTACTAAGACAGTGTGGTATGTTTGTACAATTAACAAACCGATATTGATCATTATTCCTAACTGAAGTGCATACTTCATTCAGATTTTCTTAGTTCTGGGATTATTTCTTTTTGTTCAAATAAGATAGTTCTGAAATTGAGAGACCATAAGTGAGAATAGTATGGGATAATAAATGAATAAAGGTCGACTACTGTGTAACTAGAATCCAGAGATCAAAACTGTTCACAATGCCACTGTGGGTTGTATCCGTCTCTTGACCCCTGCTCCTGGCTCCAGTTTGAGATGTCAGTTGACTCTTTTAGAACTTTGGCGGGAAGTAATCAAAGAGCTCACTGGGACGGTTTTCCTGAAACAGAAGAGCAATTTGTCCTCAAACTTGAATTCAAGTCTAACCCTAAGAGAAAAAGAAAGAATATTTTAAAATGATTTTACTGACTAATCTCACTTTTAGCCAAAATATTGTCTATCTGTATATCTATATCTATCTCTCTATATACATAGATATAGAGGTAGATATACAATCTATATCTATACATACATATCTCTATCTATCTATATACATATATGTATATAGATCTATATGTATATAGATATAGATGGATGCATATAGATATGTATAGATATAGATTATATATCTATCTATTCATCTCTGTATATATAGATAGATAGATACATACATATAGATATATTCCCCTATATTCTTTTTGATTCCTTTCTTCAAGATCTTTCCCCCACTATGTGCTGACTTAGAAATGCCCTCAGATATCCAGTTTGGAGATTCCAGGATCTGGGAGCTCCCTTCCAACACCCAGGGTATAAGAAATGTACCAAGAGTAAAAGCAAAGATTGCCCCTGTGGAACACTCCTTCTACTCTGGATACCAACTCTGCCTTGACTGCAGAAGTTCTGTTGACTGTCTTAGACGTTGTCTATTTGCTAGAGAGGGCTTTTTTCACCAATTCTGGAAGAATCTTGTGGAGATAAGGTGTGGCTACCAGAGGACAACTGAATTGGCGGAAACTGAAGTGGAAGCATCAACTCCAACCTCCTGAGTCTGTCTTGAGTGCTGTGTGAGTAACCCCATACCCTCAGGTCCCTGATGAGATCTTGGTCTGCCCTTTGGATTTTGGTTTTCATTGACTTCAAGTTAGGAGACCTTGCTGTCAGTCCTGATCTCTGAACTCAGATATGGTTTGTTTTTTGCCCAATCTATTTTATTTTTGCCCTGAGATACTTTGGAACATTTATAGATTGTTGGATTATTTGTTCCTCTTAACAGTTAAATTGTTCTTATATGATGCTCCCTTTTTGACTCTCATTTCTGTATCTTCTGAATTATGCTTACCTTTGAAATGGGATTTCAGCTCAGACTAGATTCTATTGATAAAGGAGATTCTATTAGAAAATAAGGTGGAAAATGTCACAGTAAATAAAAAGACAACCTGCTAAAATGTGCAAAATGATTTGAGCAGACGCTTATGGAAGGTACATGAATGGTGAAGAAGCATGTAAAGGCGTGCGGTGTCATCAGTCATTAAGAAAATGCAAATAGAAGCCACAAGGAGGTGCCACTACCACCACGAGAACAGCTAAAACCGGAAGTCCAACAATTCCAAGCATAGCAAGGATAGGGAGCAATTTCTAGATACTCGTCCAAGAGAAATACAGACATATGTCTGCACAAACACTCACACCTGAACAGCCATAGTGGTTTTATTGATAATAGCTGAAAACTGGAAAAAATATTCAGCTGATGAATGGATAAATTACTCACGATTCACCTCTGCAATGAAATACTACTCAGCAATAAAACGCAATGAATTACTGATACGTGAAATAGCACTGTTTATTCTTAAACGTGTCACATCGAATGAAAGAAGGAAGGCATAACAGACTAAAGCCTCCCCTCAGCCCCAAGGATATAAGAAATGAACCAAGCATGAAAGTGAAAATAGCCTCCATGAAACGTGCCCTCCTCGCCAGACACTCACTGGTGTGGTCTGATTCCATTTAGGCGAAATTATAGGAAATAGAAAAATATAGTGACTAAAAACAGAGCAGTCTCCAGTGGTGAGGATTAGGGAGGAGATTGGCTGTGAAAGTGTGTGAGGGGCCTCTTTGGGATGAGGGAATGTTCGATGGACTGCGGTCATGGCTACATACCTGATAACAATCATTTGTCAAATGCATACTTTAAATAGACAAATTTATAGTTTTATGCTGTAAAGAGTTGATAGCTATTTTTCTCTAAATAATAGGAATTATGTAATACACCCTATCTCCACATTTTTCCTGACTTCAAGGAAGTTTATACCTAAATTTAACCCTCAGTCATAGTAATAGCAAACATCCTTTGGATTAATGATGAACTCTCTTTAGGTATAGTTGACATTATCTATTTATTTTTAATGAATCTCCCATCTGCATGCCTTTTGTTAGAAACTGGCACAGCATAAAGTAAGGTCTATACCATACATACAGTTACATGTATAAGGAGATAGAAGCCTTCCAGAGGTTAACTATTGAGATGTTAGGACAAAATCACAGGCTTTCACAAAAAACCCGTGACTGATTCAATCTGCCTCTCTCTGCTGACAGACAGGTCTAAGATAGAGCAAGCCAACGGCATGATGAGGTTACAGATGGAAAGACCTCTCAAGAACTGGGTTCCAACAGACAATTGTTTATAAAGGAATGCCGACTGTGTATAATCTCGAAATTATAGCTCAATAAAGAACATCCTAACAGCAATGCTTTATGAGGCTAGGCATTTTAATTGTATAGGATGTATTTTAACAGGTTTTCATGGTGTCATTCTTTTAACTGTGCTGAGATGTGGCTCACTCGTTCAGAAAGATGTTCTGGAGGAATGCTGTTTGAGAGACTTTGTTGACTCTAGAGACAGAATCTGCAGACACAGAATCTTCTCCGTGTCTGTCAAGGAGAATCTACCCATCTAAGGTTCCTGCATGCAGAGACACCTGGAAGGGTCTTTCTTTGGGGACCTGTTGAAGATAACCATGGAGTTTCTTGTGAATGACCTGAATGTATGCTAGGAAAGGAGAAAACAATATATAGGCATGAGGATAGGAAATTACTATCAGAATTATGAAGGATATAAAAGTCTCAGATCAATTTCTCTTTCCTTCTCAGTGTGGAATGAGTGATGATTCAGCCAGCATGATTAAAGGAAGGGCATCCGTTCTGGCCATGTGCAATGCCCTCCCCCCCCACCCCCACCCGGGGTTCAAGGTTCTCCTTTTTCATCCAGCTCATCCCTGTCTGATGCAGTCTGGGATGAAATGATAACATCGTATAATTAGGATTCTCATTATGATTTTCTGATTATTCTCTATCTCTGTTTACATGATTGTGCAAAGCTTAAATACAGACACTACCCAGTGACTTTGCTTTGGCTGATAAGCTCTGTAACGTGCGAGCTATCCTTTTCCTTTGTTAACGTGGCTACTGTGCCCTCTGTCTCTCTCTATTCTGAAGATTCCCTTCTGCTTCTTTGCCTGCCTTTTTGCAGTAATAGGAAGGGTTGTCATCTGTTCCTGGGCTGGAGAGGACATCAGGTTTTGATCCGGGTCTGTCTCCCACATCGTTGCTGCCATTAGTCATTGCAGTGGCACCTGCAGGTCCCACCATTCTACCCCAGCAGCAGTAATTCAGGGGACTTTTCACATCACCAATTTCTTCCCCATGTCCTAAAGGCAAGTTGGGAGTAGCCATCACCAAAATGGGAGCAATTTTGTAGAGTCACTTAGGGCCTACGGAATTGAAAGATCAAATGGGGCCTGGAGGGCAGGCCATCCCAACGCTATCTTCTGTCCAAGCTTATGTTCATTCTTTGCCATGCTACTGATTGAGGTAGGGTGAGAGGTACCTCTTTGTCTTCTGTGCAAACTCGTCATACATGGAAGATATGGAGGATACTCTTTCATTTTCCATGACACATACTCATCAGATAGACCTTGCTGCAAGGCAGTGGTCCTTATATTTATGCCTAAAAATCATGTGAATATTTTGTTAAAATGCAGATTTTTCTGTATTACCCTTATAAATTTGGATTCTTGGGTTGCAAGTGAAGCCAAGGAATCTGAGTTTTTACAACACCCCCTAGGAAATTCTAATGCAGATGGTCCTTTAACCTAACATTGAGAAATACTGATTAAAACAAGAAGTGAGTCTAATATAGTCAACGAATTTGATCATTTTGAAAGACCAGGGATCAGATAACGGGATTCTGTTGTTTATGTGTGGGCTCATTGCTAATGGGTGATATTGATATCCTAGGTGTTGATAAAAAACAAAAACAGAAACTAAAAGCAAAGCAAAGTAGATTATTTGGCTTCATCTAGACCAACTGGGAGAAAGACCCAGGAGTGTGCACTGGTAATAGTGGTTCTTGGGCATGTTGGAGCTTGAATGGCTTGGAAAGAAGGACCTTGTATTCAGCCAAATTCACCTCAACTCACCAGGAGTGTCTGCTGAAAGCTGATTGCCTAGCAAAGCATCATAGTATGGGAGTATGTAGGGAAATGTGGTAACAAGCTGCAACGACTTAATTAAGTTTCAAATCTCATCTCTGCTCCTAAAATTCATCTCCACTGCAGTGGCAAAGAATTACCTGTGCATAAGGAAAGGGACTGCCGAGATGACGTTGAACTTGAGCTTTGGCTTGTGAGGCTTTTCTTCACTGTTTTGAGAAGCGTAAATTATGCCCAGTGTATTAACCTCAACAGTTGCTCTTTACATAAGAGCACAAAGCCAAGAATGCACTATTTTCTTCTCCCACTCCGATATCTTAATGGAATGAATGTGATATTATTTATCAACTGCAAGCTTGATAGAATACATGATATAAATCATCTCAAATGTTATGTGCCACCTGCCTGCCTGTTCTGAAATGCATGCCATCTTAATTAATCTAATTAGTCGATGCACAGATCAGGAGCACATTTACAGCTTCTCTGTCATCATAAATAAACTAGTTTTGTTTTCATAGGCTAAACAATTCATTTTAAAGATGGATACTAGGAAGAATCCGGGAGAGCTGACCTCTATTACAGTAAAACACGGAATAACGATGACAGCGTTTTCTTTTTGTTCTATGTGCCCTCCATTAACCTTCTATTAAAATCCTTCTTTGTGGGGGAGGTGGGGGGGGTTGAGGTGGCACGTGGCAGAAGTGTCATGCCCTCCCACCTGGAGAGCGTACCTGCCATTTCCGTGAGAATAAGCTTACCCATTTTAAACCTCATGATTGAAAGACACATGGATTCTGAAGTACACGCATGTGCACCAGAGAGCTGCACACAGACCACAGAAGCTGTAAATTCAGAGGCCCACAGTGCTGGCTGAGGAAAAATTCAACAGAAGAAAAGAGTCCGGGTAGCAGGTGAGAAATGAGGCTAAGCACGATGAACAAGTTGGATGTTGTGATCCAGCAGTGGTTTCTTTGAATAGTCATGGCTACCTGGTGTAGCCACACTGGCTGTGTGGCCCCCAACTCGGGGGATGCACAAGCCCCTGACAGCAATGTGAGTGGAATCATGTGATGTGGTGGCCCTAAAATATGCAGAGTGAAGTAGACCTGGGCTTGCATCCTGCTTCCTCTCTTTACATGCCATGTTTCCTTAGATGGTCGAGCTGACTTCTTTGCCCACTTTCTCCTCAGTATAATGTGGACACCTGGCAGGACTTTTTAAAGCATTGAATGAGGTAACCACAACCTGTTCTGAATAGATTTGTGAGGCTCAGGGCAAGAGTAAGAATGGCGCCCTCTTCCCAGCACTGCTCTTGCCCTTTTCCCCTCCACCCAGCACCGCCCAGGGAACAGCTCCCCCTTGGACACCTTTCAGCCTCAGGAGGAGGAACCTAGGGAAGAGACCCATGCTAGACCTGTACATGGCTTAGTGTTATTTAGGCAGAGAACTGTCAGATCCTGGTACCCAGAGGATGAGCAGGAAGGAAGGGGGTGTGTTGGTGCAGTGGTTGAGAAGGGTTGGTTCAGGTTCTGACAGGGCCTGTCTACTCACCCCAGAGACTCTTTGTTCCATGCAGGTGTCCAGGACTAAAGGTAGTATTGTTAGCACAGATTGCGGAATACTGCAAGTGATCAATGAATTTCAGCAATAATAGTTATTAATATCATGGTTGGATTTCAGAATTCATTGATTTGGCAAGCTAGCATTTGGCCATAATTCAATATGCAAGGTCTGAAAATGAAATTCATGAACTCATCTTAGAAAATGTGCCACGTACCTAATTGCTGAATACCACTATGGTCACCAGGTGGCTAAGGGGATACTTTGTAGGTGATGGTAGTGATATTCAACAATGGCGTTCATAGCATTTTTTCTAGAATGAGTTTGTGAACTTAATTGTCAGATCCCATATATTTTGGGGGATTTTTTATGAAAAAATTCAACTCCTGAGCATTCCTCTCAGAAGTTTTTCTTCTACTTGACCAGATTACTATCTTAATGACATATTAATACAAAACCTCACCTGACACATTCTACTAAGAGAATAAATTTCAATTGGTCATGTCTGTGTTTAACAACCTTTAATATCTCACCACTGGCTAGAGAAAATGTCCAAATATTTCAGTCCAATATGCAGACTTTATGCCACTGACTACCCTCCCCTCCTAACCAACTCCCCAGTGCCATCAGTAAGCCTCTTCCCCATATCCTCATTCTCCTAAATTATCAGGCAGGTGGACATGCCAACTCTTGCTCACAGTGAGGTTGTGGCTTAACATGTCCTCTCTAATTCTAGACCAATCCTATACCGTTGGATTTCTGGGATCGGTTTTTGGGCTCCTCCTTTTGATTGCAGGACGACTCATACACCTTCCTGCTCCCTAAGAGAACATTCCACGAGCCCTGCACAAAGTGAGCCTTTGGTAAATATTCAGAGGCTGCTAAGAGCTGAAGGACAACACTTTATGGAAGAAGTGAGGTCTGAACAGAATCTTGAGAGATGAGGTGATTCAGGGTTCGATATTTTCAGGGTAAGAAGGTATGGAACAGAATGAGTGAAAAAAAATGGACAAGACACCAAGTGAGGTCATGAAAGGAGTTAGGCCTATCTAGAGTGGAGGGGTCAGGATATGAAGAGCCTGGAGACATCTGATGTGGAGTCAACTCATAGAGAACAGTGCTGTGCCCCAGGTTAGTAAATACAAAGTGGGGAACTCTCTCCAGTCACCTTCCTTATGCTCTGTGCTCCTCAGTTCTGTGTATGGTCCTTAGATAATATATAATGTGATGCTCTAGGATTCTACCTCAGGCGCCCACTTCTGTTTAGTGTTTTTACCTAATATTTGTCCACCTTCCCCTAGGTGGTGCACACGTATGAACTCATGTTTTCACGGCACTGCTGGACTGGAGGTGAGGGTGGACTCCAACAACGCCCCCTACTGCTCTGCCTCATTTCAGAAGCTTGGGTCTGTTCAAAACCAAACAAACAAAAGAAAAACCAATAAACAAAATTGACTCAGAGTGATAGAAATGTATATCACAAGGAGTGAATTTTCTTGTTCACAGCTGAAACCATCACCATCAAGATGGAGTGCAGAGTAAGATATAAGAATTTAATTGTGTCACAAATGTATGGAATAACCTCGCAGAAGGGGTTGCCAGTAAGGAAGCTGACCTAAGTAGCTCTGGGAAACTGTTTTGTCTGGGAAATAAAAGGATAAGCACTGGATTCTAGCCGGTAAATTTGTTTCTTCTGGGGATGTAGGTTAATAATCGTGAAACTGCTCTGTATGTGTACTGGGGTGAACATATAAATAAATGGGTGATGGATGGGGAACCAGGTTTCTCATGATTGGAGTGGGAAGTGAGAGGTAAGCAAGAAGGGGTGATCCGTAGTCACCATGTGGTCCTGGCTTAGAGTCTGAGAAATCAGTACGAACTCATGTTTAACTTCCAATAGGCACAGATGGAAAGAAGCAGGAATAATCATGGATGTCTGTGTAGATAAATATGTAGAAATGCACAGGTCTACAAATGCACAATAGTATAACTTTGTATCTTACTACACATGCCTTACCACCTAGCTCTCTTAGCCGAAAGGGGCTGGAAGCAACACCACCCCTGGGGCCCTGAGCACATCTAGCACCCGGATCTTGACTTCAAAATACTATTTACTGATAAACAGAACCAAGGCTCCTTGGAGAAGTGGCTGACCCTAGAACTGGGGCAGGGAAAATGTAAGATGAGCCTGGGATAAGGAAATACTCAAAAAATTAAAGACTGGGTGCACATCAAGGGGACAGAGGAGGTAACCGGAAAAGCCCCCAGTCGCCAAAGCTAGAATTTGAACAACAAAATAAATAATATCGTATTGAATTATAACCCATAGTACAAAATAAATATACATGAGTCAAAATGTAAACCAACATATAAAATAAATATATACAATTCCATAGTGACAAATAAATATTTAATCAAACAAATAAGGGAGAAAAGATAAATCTTCCTTACAGAAGAATTTGAAATAATATACTCCCCACTCTAAGAGGTACAGCTTAGTCATGCCTCACCCACTTCTGCTGCCAATTTGAGCTGGATTTGAAGGCTAGACTCCAAGGACTAGATATGGGAAGATGGAGAACAGTCACAGATCAGAAGAGCTTAGGGAGATGTGACCAATAAAGGCAGTGAAATATTACAGATATAGTCCCAGCTACTCAGAAGGCTGAGGCAAGAGAATCACCTGAGCCCAAGAGCTGGAGGTTGCTGTGAGCTGTGATGCCATGTCATTCTACCCAGGGTGACAAAGTGAGACTCTGTCTCTAAAAAAAAAGAAAAAGAAAAAAATATATTACATATAGGAGCCTGGAACAGAAGAAGGATAATACTGGAAAATCTAAAAAAATCAGAAACCTAGTTATTATGAACAAACCACTTATTTCTTTTGGAATTCTGTACTATTTCTGTAAATAATGCACTTTTTCAAAAAGACAAAGTTTATTATTTATTTATTTATTTATTTTTCGCTGGAGCTGGGTTTGAACCTACCACCTTGGCATATGGGGCCTGGGCCCTACCCTTTTAAGTCACAGGGGGCTGCCCTACATAGTTTATTTTTAAAAAATGAAGATTGCACAAGTGGTATTGTTTGGTGCAACTTAGCAACTGCTGTTACATCACATCCGTATCCCAGGCAAATAGGAACCTATCTCAAGAATCATTTTAGAACCCTGAATTATATGAGAAGTCAGGTCCATGTTTGTAGAATCATTTTAGAACCCTGAATTATATGAGAAGTCAGGTCCATGTTTGTACTATCCCTTTCTCATTCCTGTACCAAATCAATTCTTTATGGATGGGAACAAGGCTTCCCCAAAGTGGGAGATTCGGTTTAATGCAGTCAATGGTTGACCAGGCCAGAACCCTCATCGCTGGCTGTCTTCCTGCACTCACTATTCCAACCACATTTAAGTGGTCAGATAGAAGTTATTCAATTTTCTTTTCTGTAAGAGAATTATTACTTACAATTGAGGATAAAGACCGCTGAGTTCTTTGGAGTATTTGAGAGTGTTTTGTAGTGAAATTATAAATAGGTGCCCCATAAAATCTGCCAACAACATTCCAGCTTGTTGGAAGACATTTATGTTTCTCAAAGCTAAACCCCAAAATCAATAAATAGAAATAAGCACTTTGTAAAAAATGGTTAAATATGATTCTTGACCTTTGTTAGATTAAATTACATCAGGTGGCTACTGCATTTGCTGCTCAGGGCACTGATGGCATTTTATCCCTTGACTGAAATGACCAAGTCGTTAGACAAGATAGTTTCTACACATCTAATCTTGCCAATGAGACGATCCTGAGTGTTTAGATTTCTCCTTCTTAAGTCCTGAAGTAATTCTGCACCTTCAAGATCTTCAGGTCCCTGCCCCGTTCAGATATACAAACCGGGGGCAGTAAATTAAAATATTTCAGATATTAATTAACCTGGGACCTGGATATTTCCTTCCAATTGGCATCTTTCACTTGATTTTCCATCAACACAATGACATATTTACATTTTGTGTTAAGCAAAGAGTAAACTCCGGGCGGTGCAGCTAAGAAACAAATTTTCTCCGTCCCAGCACGCAGATTTACAACAGAGCTGTCTGCCAAACTAAGGTTGAGGCAGAGACAAACTGTTGGATTGGCACTTTGGCGTCTCAGGAGCCATTTATTATGAATCGCTTCTGAGACAACAGGAGTCCTCTGGTTACGTTCCAAAGATTCCGACTGTATTTAAACATTTCCCTCGTAGGGTAACACTGGTAATGGTGCATGCTACGTTTATTTTCAGTTTAACTTGTTTCTTCCTCTCAGTTATTTATAAAGACCTGCATGGAATCCGGAAATAAGCCCTCCCCTGCCCCCACCACCTTCTCTATTGCCTTCTCTATTTCATTTTCAGAATTTCTTCCGGTGATAATCACGGCAGGGCTCCACTTGGTTTCTTTGCTTGTGCAGCAATCCTAATGGCGAGGCCAGGGAGGAGGTTAAATTAAAAAATAGATTTATAGCGGCTTGGCAGCTGGCCACTTGCCCCGATGGCCCTGAGCGGGAGACAGAGGCCCTGCATTCTCTCCCACGCACTTTGATGCGACAGGA
This sequence comes from Galago senegalensis, assembly GCA_963575145.1. Taxonomy (NCBI): domain Eukaryota; kingdom Metazoa; phylum Chordata; class Mammalia; order Primates; family Galagidae; genus Galago; species Galago senegalensis. Next base: position 34,386 of record CAUYTI010105351.1, on the reverse strand, counting down.
GTTAGGGAAGTCGCTCTCCCCTTATCAGTCTCTGTCAATATCTCTTATGATGATCCCCTCTGGCAGTCTTGTCTCCTTCCAGGTGATTCTAGCAGACAATTGAGATATCAAACTGCTATGGATTTTTTTTTCTTTGACCGCCTTGCTGAAATGCTATACCTTAAGGTAAAGATGGACATTCTTGGTGCAAACTTCTAGACCTTAAGGTAAAGATGGACATTCTTTGATTCATTTGGTCCTTTATTCACTCACCTCAAGATGCAATTTTAGTTATTTACTCCCATGAGAGGAAAGCCATTGTGCCTCCAGTGAGACTAGTTGGGTTTTAAGCAGTAAAAACGTCTTATAGAGATTCCTATACACCTCAAATTCTAGCTGTGTCACTTTGGGCTACTGACCTAACCGGAAGGACCTCAGTTTTATTCTCAGTAGAATGGGGATTCCACCACTTCCATAACTGGTAAAATTAAATAAATGATTTTGTCATCTGGTGCAATGCTAACTGAGCCTTGGTGCCAGGTTCTGAGGACACAAAATTGCTGTCAGACTTTTAAAAGCTGGTAGGACAGGGTGTTGAGGTGTCTTGGGCAAAAGTCTTTGATTGTCCTTTAGGGAATTAGCATATTTGAGAAGAAGCAAAAGATGCAGAAGCCAGTGGGGCTCTATTATTATTTTCTCTTGAGGGGAAAGACTAAGCATGGGGATGTGCAAATGATTTATTTTGACTCTGCAGGTAAACAGAAAAACATCTCATCAGTTTGATAATGAGAGGCCACAGTGATTATGCTAATGTTCCAACAATAAAGAGACATTTTTCACATGTTGAAAATATTATTTTTCTTATTATACAAACTGAACATCTAGGCTCAAGGTCTAATTAAGCAGTTGTGGAGCCTTAGACAAGTCACAGGTCCCCTGTAAGCCACTATTTCCTCATCATGAAATGTGGTGATCAGACAGGTCACTTCTGTGGTCTTCTCTGAGGTTTTTAAACAGGCTGTAGTTTTAAGGTTTTCACTCTCTTTATCAATGGAAGCTGAATGACAAATCATAACAAAGCAGCAACAAATGGACATCTAAATACTTTCTGTGTGTGTGTGGGGGGACCTGACACGGCCCTACACAGAGGGGGCCCTACATAGAGGGGGCCCTACGCAGAGGGGGCCCTCCACCCCTCCTCTTTTCCTAAGACAAAAGATACAAAGACTTTAGCCCAAATCCCTAAGTTTATGCCAAAGGACTGTAATTCACCAAAGCCCTTTGGGCAACTGGGGGATGTTGCCCACCCACTATGCCCCATATCAGAGGGGTCTCTAACTCTGCCCTGGGCATAGCCACCATCTCTGCACTGTCTGGGTGGGTTGCTGCCCCTTTCAATAAACCTGACCTAAACGTCTCTGCTCCCTCCTCAGTCTTGTCTCTGGGCCTCTGTTTACACCTTTCCCCTTTCCTCAGGCCAAATCTTGAATTACAACTGTGAGGATATTAACTTTGAAGCCAGTTAAGAGAAAACGCAAATTTAAGAATAAGCAGTCTTCCATGGACTGAAATTACAAGCTGTGGCAGAAATGAGATTCTGGAAAATATTTTTTGATTCTGTGTGTGTTATAATTTTACTTCAAATGTTCACACTTAAAGTATTTGAGATTCCAATTCCCTCTCTTATGTAACCAGTAATTAGAGTTCTAAGGGATACTTTTTATGCCAAGTAAACACTAACAGTAAGTAGGACCACACTGCAGAAGATAAAGAAAGCAGAGTGTCTGGTCAAAATGTTAGAACATCGCAATTAAAATGAGCTTTCTTTCCTTCTATACTTCCTTTTAGTTCCCTCCCTCCCTCCCTTCCTTCCTTTATTCCTCTTCATACCTTCTATTTTTCTTCTCTTCCCACCTTCCCTCCTTTCCTCTTTTTCTTGTCTGGTAGAAAACACCCTCACTGCCTCCTACCTGGTTATGAGAACTGGTTTCACTGCTTACGAATTTTGTCACCTTGGGCAAGTCGATTTACTTCCCAGAGTCTTATAGTCTCTGTAAAACGGAACAGTCAATAAAACATCTACCATGAGGTTTCCTTACAAGTCAAAAGGGACAATGTCTGCACAAATGTTCTATCAACCACAACGGGCTGGCAGGTGTTGGTATCATTCCGCTTACGTGTGGGGAGAAAGACATTGCTGTCTGTTCACCCAGCCCTTTGCCATTTGTGTCTAGAAACCCCTTTCCTTCCTTGCTCTATGTACCTCATCATAAACCACACCGGATTTCTACAGGAAAACCGTAGACATCTGCCCTATTTCCTATTTTCTGGGCCTCATTTCATTACACAATAAGGAGCGATGTTTCAGAATCCATGTAAGGTTTGATAGTCAAATGTTGATGTTGATATATGAAATCATCAATGAAATCATCATGCTGGTTTCCAGGGAAGAGAAAGGTGGTAATTTTCAGTTCTGTTGGGTATATGGCATCCTTGGTACCAAGGGTTCAAATCACTTCTAGAGGACTAACATGTAGGTCTTTTATTTTATTTGCTTACACTTCTTTTCATTGATGGTTACTGGGTCAAATTACTTGTTAACTAACAGAGCAATAATTTTAGACCACCACATTCTTAATGAGTGGGTAGGTGGATGTTGGGGTTTATCACTGTCCCTTACAGGCTGCAGCTGACAAAGTATTTTCATGTCTTCTCCCCATCCAATTGCTGGAAGTCATTCCCACCATAAAAGACCCCGGTTTAGTCTTTAATGGTCTAACCATGGTGCTGGCGTATGGATCACACTAGTAGCAGGACTCTGAGAGTAGAGAGGAAGGGGGACAAGGTATCCCCTAAAGTGGCTGGCTTCAGTTCAGCTGATATCTGAGAGATAACATGGAGGATGTACCTACGTGAAGGAGTATATTTCTCAGTGTCATGTCTGGGCAAGTGCAGGCTGTGCTGGTGCCTCCTGTTCAGAGGCCCATGTGTATTCCCAGCCCACCTGCTGCTGGAGACGCATGCTCACCATATCCAGCTGGCATGTTTCTAGCTGTATACCCAAAAGTCAGGTAATAATAAAAGCTTTTTTTATTAATATTTTCTTAAAATCAACTTCTTCCAGATTTTTTTCCAGATCTTCAGAAAGGAGTGAAAAAGAGTGATCTTGCCCTCTGGCTTCAGATTCAACCAAACGTTCTTTAGACAGGGCGATGCCTCCTCAGCTCCATCAGGGCTGTAGTTATACCCCATCTCTGGTATTCGGGCAAGAGCGCTTTGTGAAGAGAAGTATCTGAGGAGCAGCAGAGTGCAGGTGACTGATGGGAAACTAACCTTAGGTAGGACATTCCTCCCTTCCAACTGCTCCTTCCTCCCCAAAGCCACATCTCCACCCTGCTGATTGGGCCAAGACTGTGCATCTGGGTGTGTCCCTGAGGGCTGGAGGTGTGATTTGATGGTTGGTTTTTCTCTGTGGTTGCAGTATGGGAAGGAGGGAGAGGAAAGGCGGTGAGCCAGGCTGGGAAGGAGCAGGGTCAGGGGCTGAGCTTTAGGTGAGCTGCTCCCCCAGGGCAGTGGTGGCAGGGCTTATTTCAGGCTTTCAGCCTTCACTCCTTTGGAGGAACACAAACAGGGAAGGGTTTTTCCTTTCTGGCAAAGAGGTTTATGGTTCTCTCTGTATGTTATTTCTCAACTCAACAAGCATGGGTTTCCAAGGAGACAAAAGTGTGGCTCTTATACTTACTAGCACTAGACCTTAAACATGTTCATCACTTCCCCCGGCCTCCTTAACTCACTTCTAATACGGGGATAATAATACATCCTGTTGGGCCCTTGCTCAAATCAGTTTACATGAGATAGTGTATATAAGTAAGCTAGTATGCACATTGTATTAGTATTTAATTTTGCTATCATCATTCAAAATAATTTTATATATTTTTATATATTTATTTTAGTAATTTAATATTTTAAATCAGAGTGGGTGTCTAAGGACTATGGGATTTCTCTGATCCCATGACAGCCTTCATGACTGCTGAATTATTTCTGATACTAAAGGTCTCAGTACATGTATGTGGGCATTGTTTCCATAAGCCTCTGACTGTTTTAATCTGTGTTCATGAGTCTCAGTATCTGAGTTTGGATTCTAAGTCTCCCTACCTTTGGATTTTTACTGATTATAATGATGATGATGGTGGCAATCGTAGTAAAGACTAAGATGTATGTGCTCACTGCCTGTCTGACACTGTTCTGAGCCCTGCGTGTGAGTTATTTCGCATAGTAGCCCATTTGGTAGGTCCTACTATTATCTTCATTCGGCAGATGAGGAAACTAAGACACAGGTATCATCCAAGGCACTTGGAATCATGACATGCTTTTTAATTACTCTTAGATCTGCTTTGCTATTAATAACTACATAGTTTACTTTTTTTTCTTCAATCTACATACAATATCTTTAGATACTTCTGGGCCAGAGTCATGACCTAATTACAGGCTCTGTTTATATATTCTTGTGGCAGAAAAAAATAATCTTTGTTTTTCAAATTTGAAAATACATATAAAATCCAAGAGTAAGTTCCACTTCTATCAGAACTCACTCCAGAAGGCTTTCTGAATCTGAGGACTTCCGACCAATGACTGTTCTTATAGGGCTGTGTAAGGCGCCATCATCTGTTGCCTGGACACTTACAGCAATGCTTCTGTGGTTTTCTTGTGTGCACAGTTGCCTGTGTGCATTCGCTTCTGACACCAGCCTGTGTGAGCCAAATTAAGTCAGCTGTTAATATTCCCTGGCTAAAAACCTTCAGTGTATTTAGGGTACAGACTACCTACTATATCCAAAAAGGCCCACCCAGCACAACCCCCGTCAAGCTCACCACCTCAGTTTCATTCTTCCTTTCTGTAGTAGAGTAATCCACAGAGACAGAACTAATAGGAGGTACATGTGTGTATAGAAAGAGATTTTTTTAAAATAAGAAATTGGATCATGAAATTATGGAAGTGGTAAATCTAAAATTTGCAAGTAGGCCAATAAGCTGAGGACCCAGGTAAGAGCGGATGTTGCAGTTTGAATCCGAAAGGCATCTGCTATGGAACCAAGAGGAATTTCTGTTGCAGATGAAGCTCAAAGGCAGTCTGGTGGAGAATTCTCTCTCGCTCAGTGGAGGCAAGTCCTTCACTTCTCTTCAGGCCTTCAACTGAGGGAAACGGGCCCACCCTCTTTAAGGAGGATAACCTGTTTTAGTTAAAGCCCACTAATTTAAATAATAATATCATCCAACCTACAGAATCATGTTTGCCCAAATATCTGAACATCCAGTAGCCCAGCCACGATTGACACATAAAATTAACCATTACATTCTCCTTATTCATTAAGTTGTAGCTGAACTTGTTTCTTATAGTTTTTGCCCTGTTCTTTCTCCTGCTTGGAATGCTATTCTACTCTTTCTGCAATGTGAATCCATTCTGGGAGGAGATGCTGTTCACTGATTCAATCAGAAGTGTGACTGTCACCTGGGAATGCCCAGATAATGTATATTTACAAAGTAGATGATTAAAGTAATTAATTAATCTGCTCAAAGAAGATAGTAACCTAGACCTAAAAACCCAAGAGGTCATTTATGTTCTGTGATATTGAAGCTCAATAAAATTCAGTGTTTATCGGACGATTTCCCTCCTGAACCATCAGAGAAACGTCCTCACCTGCTGTACCGAATCTGCTTGCTCCAAGTGGCCCCTGAACAGATAACGTTGGCTAAGACACTGCGGCCCAGTGATCTTCACTAAGTGTTGCCTAGAGCCTTCTCCGCCATTTCTTTTACATAATTGTATAGATTCAAATTAATTTGTCACAGGACCTGTTGGGTTGCCACCTTGAAAGATCGTAAGACTCTAACCCTAAAGGAATAATTCAGACAATGTCAGAGGTGGAAGGGACTTTCAAGATCACAAAGTCCAGTGCTTCTTTTTAGAGATGAAAATACTGTGGCTCAATGAGGGGAAACGCCTCTGTGCCAGACAGCCAATTAGTAAGAGTTCAGTCCAGGATTTAAGTCTCTTCACTACTCTCTGTAATAGGACAGACATATGTCAGCAGAAAAAATACATCCCACAGTACTGAGTGATGGGGCCGAGCCAAGCAATGCAGAAAGGGTTTGGAGAAAGGAGAACATGTGAGTGAGTATCGTATATGGGGAGAAGAAATAATTGTTGGAGTTTAGGAAGAAAAAAAATATCCTTTCATCTAAAAGCAATTCATAAGTAAATTATAAAGACCAAGAGATGAAGATAGATTCTCATTATTGTTAGCACTAATTGGAAATACCATTTCATATGTGCAGACACAGCTTTCCTAACTTGGGGCCTCAAGAAAAAGTCCACCCAAAGGAGAGTTTTCACCTGCGGAGCAGAAATAAATGTCCAAAATTCTCAGTTACCACTGGTCCAGGGCACAAATGGAACAAAGAAAGTGAATCTACACTGCTTACAGCAGTTTGAGAAATCAGTTCCACATCGCCCCCAAATGTGGATCAATGCTTGCCAGATCCTTACCCCCATCAATCCAGTGAGTTGCTTTTCATCTTGGGGAAGGAAAGGAAGGAGGTTAGGGGGTCTTTCAGGAGTGACATTCGTAACTAGCTCAATCTCTCCAGGGCAGAAAGGAGGGCAGAAGGCATGGCGGGAAGAGAGTCGCCACAGCCCAGCTGGGGAGGGCAGGGCTGGGGATAGGGCCCATTAATGGGAAAGACTTTTGATCCTCCTTGAATAGCAGAATTCTTACCAGACCAAGTTCATTTTATGAGTGATTGAGACATCATCCTCTTACCAATTCATTGCATGTGGCTGAAAGGCAAAGGTTAGACTTATTTTCCTTTGACTCCCTAGTGTTTTTCAACCTTTTTTATCTCACAGCACACTTGAACCTATAGTTAAACTTCCATGGCACACTTACATTATGTGGATAAAAAGAGTAAAAAAAAGAATATACTTACTGTGCTTTGAACTTCTTTTGGAAATAATTTAATTAATGATCTTTAAAATTTGTCATGGCAACCCTAAGTGTTCTCACCACACACAGTGTCCTACGGCACACCACTTGAAAATCACTGCCCTGGAACTTTGCATGGCCTTATGTGATGTACATGAGCAGTTACTTGATCCCACTTTGAGGGGAGTAATGGTCTCAGCTGGTAGCATTCTCTCCGTCTTTTTTCCTTTCCCTAATTCCTTATAAAGAAAGGTATTGACTTAAGGTATGGAAGCCAATTCTATAACTCTAAATATTGTGTGTGTGACCTTAGGAAATTATCTCTCCCTAATTAGTCTCCGTGTTCTCTCTCACAAAATTAGGATGTTAACATTTCAGGGAGAATTAAATGAGGTCATGAATGTTAAATAATTAGCCCAGCTCCTGGATAGGGGAGGCACTCAACAAATGGCAATTATAGGTGGGCTGACTTTACGGGCTTGCAACCTGAGCACATGGGAAAGCCTGGACTTAGTTTCACGTTTTGTTGTTGCTGTCCTGAAATTCTAATCATTTTTGAACAACAGGGTCCATATTTTCGTTTTGTACTGAGCTCTGCAAATCGCATATCACAACCACAAATCCTGAAAGAATTTGGACAGAAAGTAAAGGGAAAGAGAAAAAGGAGGGGAAAGAAAAATGAGAGGAAAGCAGCAGGAGGGAAGTTGGGGAAACACTATATGTCTTATCCAGTTTTTACTAGAAAATTAAAATATTAAAAAAATTTAAAAATCCCCCTTTTCTCTGCAGGAATATTTCTGTGAGAATTGTGATATGGTGGGAAGAAAAGAGAAGTTAGTATGAAGGTCAAAAATCAATAGGTTTCCAAAGAAAAATCCAGCATATTTTATCATTATGCTTAATGATTACCCAGGAAAAAGGCAAAAATCAAGAAATCCCTTTGAATAGGCAAATCAAAAGCACAATACCCAGAAAATTGACGGAATACAATGGAAATCCCAGACTGAAATACTTATGTCATTTTTTAAAAAAGAAAATGTAGAATAATATGTAACTTATCCTAGCAAGAGGAAAAGCGGTCTTTATCTGTGCAAGGTGCAGGCTGTTCTGTGTGGTTCTGTGCAAGGCGCAGGCTGTTCTGTGAGGTTCTGTGCAAGGTGTAGGCTGCTCTGTGTGGTTCTGTGCAAGGCGCAGGCTGATCTGCATGGTTTTGTGCACCTTGCATAGATAATCTAAAATACTAAAACAATATTAGGTTCTTTATAATCGCTGTTGATCAGTCACTATTGGTTTATCTCTCCAGCTAAAGGGATTCTCTCATAGAGTCTATACCTGCCTGGGAGTAGCTTCTCTCTATTGTTCCACGGTTGGCATATTTCACATAACCACATAGAACAGCCTGCTCCTTGCACAGAACCACACAGATCAGCCTGCACCCTGCACAGAACCACATAGAACAGCCTGCACCCTGCACAGAACCACATAGAACAGCCTGAACCCTGCACAGAACCACATAGAACAGCCTGCTCCTTGTACAGAACCACGCAGAACAGCCTGCACCCTGCACAGATCCACATAGAACAGCCTGCACCCTTAACAGAACCACATAAAACAGCCTGCACCCTGCACAGATCCACATAGAACAGCCTGAACCCTGCACAGAACCACATAGAACAGCCTGCACCCTGCACAGATCCATATAGAACAGCCTGCACCCTGCACAGAACCACATAGAACAGCCTGCACCCTGCACAGAACCACATAGAACAGCCTGCTCCTTGCACAGAACCATGCAGAACAGCCTACACCTCCATGCCAGCCTCTCTCACAAAGGACAGTTATCCTTCATCCCAAAGACATTCTTCCTCAGATTAAATTTCTGTAGCCATTGGTCATGTGACCTATTTTTTTGCATCCTGCATTATCCAACCCATTTCCTCTAAATAGGTTCTAGTTTTTGAGCATACACATTAAAATGTGGTGCCTGAACATCAAACAATCCTCTGGATAAATAGATAAGATCAAAATAATGAGAATGACAATTTTTTTTACTTCTTTGATCTTTGATCACATTTATTTTATCTAATGACTAGCCTGCAATGTTGGCCCATGTTAATTTAGGCTTCAGGCAACAGCTAGAAAAGGGAGAAAGGGAGGTTTTCTTTCTTTCTTTTTTTTTTTTTTCTTTTTGAGATGGAGTCTCACTATGTTGCCCTCAGTAGAGTACTGTCGCATCACAGCTCACAGCAACCTCAAACACTTAGGCTTAAGCAATTCTTTTACTACAGGTGCCTGCCACAATGCCCAGCTACTTTTTTGTTGCAGTTGTCATTGTTGTTAGCTGGCCAGGGCCAGTTTTGAACCTGACAGCCTCAGTGTATGTGGTTGGTGCTGTAATGACTGTGATACAGCACTGAGCCTGAAAAGGGAGGTTTTCAAGAACGCAATGAAAGATGGGCATCACGGGTCCTGGGAGCTTTGGGTGGTCTATACATGCACTTTAAGGGATAAGGGAATCCACAGCTTTCACTGTATCCTCAAAGGTTTGTGGCCCCTCAAATTTAAAAAAGCTTTTAAATTAGAACTATGGTAGAAGTTATCTGGTGCAAAAATATTTTCTTAAAGGTCAATTGAAGAGGGAAATTATTTTCAAATGACACATAAATGCTTTAAACATTTTGTTTGACTTAAAACATATTCATATGCAAATTTCACCATTTTTTGATGAAGGGCTAAGGCCTTTTTCTTTCTGTTTGGGTAAGCTAATTGGAATTTTGTGTTTGTCTCGTAAAAAGCATACTGTTACATGCATCATATAAGAATTCCAGTTTTGGTTTGTTTCAAATAAAGGGCAAATTTTAGGACACTGGAGACATAATGAGTGTAAAATTCTCTATTTTTAGCATTTTTTGATGAACATTTATGGTTGTCATGGTCAGGATAACATTTATTAAATTATGTTGAATCAACAACTCTAATCACATCTCATCAATTTAAGAAATTTTGAATTAAATTATGTAATTAATATTGTCGGAAGTCTACAAAGGGAGACTCAATAAATAGCATTCCTCTTTCCTAGCCAGGTTCTGAATGATTTGAAAACATCACAAGAAGCATCTCTCAAGGTCACAATACCACTTTTATAATGATAGAACTCAAGTTAAAGGGTTGACTAGTTTTTTAGCCAAGTTGATAGTGCAACTAGGAACTAGGTCAAGACTTCATCACACTGTCCTAAGAAGCCCTGGACTGGGGCTTCCCAACAGGCACAAAGTTCTGAGATGGGCAGAACTTAGCAGGTTCATCCAAGAATGAAAAACTAAGCTGAGACAACCATCCCAGTTATTCTTTCCACTTTAACATTCATAAATTACCCCATTTCGCCAGAGGCGAAAAGAATGAAGGAGAGAAGAGAGGTTGGGAGGGTGTCTGTGGAAAATATTTCATTATGTAATCAAGGAATGAGGAAAAGCAGTGCTCCTCTCAGACTAGGGTGACTGGACGTCCCGATTTTGGCAGGACAGTCCCGCTTTCCAACAATTTGTCCCGTGTCCCACGGCATTTTAAAAAAGTCCCAATTTTTGGAAAGAATGCAGAGAACAAGAAGGGAATGTACGGTTTTCAGCCACCATATGGCTATTTCACCAGAATAGGAGTTTTATATTATTTTTGTTAATTTTATAATGTTAAACTGTAATAAATAATTGCTGAGAAGTGATTATGGAGAACTGCTTATCAAAGTTTGCCTTGTTGTCAGGCCCTACCCTGCGCTGTCCCCTGCTCTGCCCCCTGGCCATGTTGTCCCGCCTTACAGATGTTAAAATCTGGTCACCCTATCTCAGACCAAGTGCAACCAGCTGATCAGGTTCAGGGGCACATCTGTCAGACACTGGTGAGCACACAGCTAACACCTCACAGAATAGGGGTGAGGCTTTCCTGGAGAACAGCCTCCTGGCTGGGTGTGCAGACAGCGCGTTCTTTGGGAGCAGTGACAAGTGTGAGTTAATCCTCTGTCTCACAGAATCAGTTAAGACTGTCCTGTTATCTCCTGAGCCCAAGCCTGCTCTGTCCTGTCCATGAGAAGCTTATACAGAAATTAAGTGTTCAATCTTTTACATTTCATCACATTTATTTCAAGATATGACTTTAGGACATCACTCAATACCGAGGAACATTAGGAAACAACTTTCCTGCGGGCAAAACTGAAAGCTTACTTTTCTAAAAACTTCAGAATTTTCAGGATTCCTTATGACAGAGCAAACGTATTTTATAATTAATGAAGCGTTCCCTAAAATAGTACGAAGCTATTAGTACTAAGTTTATACCTATCAAGCTCTACAGGCGCTGACAAATGTCTTTTGAAAGGATTAAAAACTAAGAACATACGTTGACCTTGAAAAAAAACCTTTGCCAAAATTTTAACTTATGTAAACTCATTAAACCATGGATATTTGCTTAAAATATTTTTCCCCACATGGAGCATTTAGAATGTTTTTAATATGACCTGGGTATGCAATAGCTTAATAAGAATCTAATTGTCTTTGTTTGCAAAGTTCTTAATAGGGAGGAAAGTAATTATTGAGAAATGTAGCTCTCGTTTTAAAAATTTCAACCCTTAATATAGAAAACATGCATATGCATCACAAAAATGTATTAAACATGTTCTGATTCTTACCCTAGGTGAGCCAATTTGGGAGTATTCTCTGAACTCTACTCCTGTCTGGAAAGGAGGAAAATCCCTCATGACTTTGAAAAGTAAGGCTTGTTGTGTTTTTTGTTCTTGAAACGGAAGTTACATAGTTTAGACCTCCCCCTCACTCTACCTCCACAATCCCACAAAATATTGGTGACTGCATAGCACTTCAGCGTTTTCAAAGATAGATAATTTCATACGGGAATTTTACAACTCCCAGGATGAATAGTTTTTAAAACATTTCTAGAAAAGGTCTGGGAGACTTACGTCTATTAAGCTGGGATAAAATTCTTAATTCTACAGACTTACACCCACATATGAGTGTTAGAGGCTTGACTTTGCAAAACACACAAAATGTAAAAAAAACCCAACCGAACAAACAAACAAAAACCCCAACAAAATGGAGACACACAAGAGAAACAAAATTGCTACCCTCGACTGCAGGAGAATTTACCCTGATTGCCAAGTTATTCATTCCCAAATAGTTGCATTGTGATCTAACACAGTAGTTTTCAAATTGTTGATCACCAGGCAATACCTGAATGTGAAATCAACTTAGCAGATCTCAAGAGTTAAATAAATAAATGAACATAATAGAAGAGAAAAGAAAAAAAAATGACAGAGTGCATTGTATGTGGTAACTATGTATTTTGTGAAAGTGTATTCGATTTATTATACGAATGCTGGGTTGCCATGTGTGATCTATTTCTTACTGTATGATCTTAGTGCCAAATAGCTGTAAAAACAAACAAACAAAACAGAGCAACAAGAAAATCCACAAACAAACAAGGAACTGAGATGCGACTGACCTCTTTACTGCCATAAATGACCTTTGTATTTACTGCGATTATGCTGACCCCCGTGGGGCATCTGACACTGTTGACCACAACCTCAGCTGTGTTTGAAAGTCAACGTTCCTTTGCCTTCTGCAATGTTTTTTGCCCTATCTTCCTACTCTCACGGTCACTCTTTGTTAGCTTTTTCTTGGACATTCTGTTTAAAATTCCTTCAGCATAAGGCAAAACATTTCTTCACTGAGCAGGATGCCCTCTCCCGCCTGCCCCTCCAGCCTCAATTCTCATCTCTTTCCTTCGGGCATTTGGTCCTATGACCAAATTATTCCCTGCAGTTCTCCACCTGGTTGGGCCATTCCATCTTTCCTGCCTTACTTGTCCCTCTTTCACGACTGTCAACCTAAAATAACAGAAAGGGTCAGAACCTAGTTTAAAGAGAGTTTGTTCAAGTGCGAATGTTGAAGAGTGCAGCTGGGACACCCTTCCAAGGTGCTTTGGAAAGTGCTCTGGAGAAAAAAAAGAGAGGCTCAAGTTTTTAAAGAGAAAAAAGGATAGACCAATCCAAAGGGGGTGATCGTGAAAGTTGTTGGTCAGGAGTCGCCATTGGTTTGCAGAAATGACATAGTGATCAGCTATACATTGTTGAACTATAGGACATATGGTATCTTCTGGTTACTTGGCGTCAGTGAGTCTGGAGCCCCCAGAGCAAGTGGCTTGAAGAGGTAATTATTTAGCTCAAGGGGGAGTCAGACTTCGCTGCTGGTACATTTTAAATGCCCTTCTGGAAAGGAGTTTTTCTTTCTCATGAACAGTCAACATTTCCTTCTAGAGAAGGAGTGTTCCACGCCTTTTGGTTATCACTAACGCTGGAACACACACACACACACACACATTTTCTCACATGGGAAGGAGTAAAAGTTTAAAGAAAAGAGACTTACCCTTTCTTGGAGGCACTCCCTTCCCTTCCCTTCCCTTTCTTTCCATTTTAAAAAATGCTAGTTCTGTACCAACAAATTAATTCCATTACCTGGTAATGGGTTTCAATCCAAAATAGGCCATAACCCATTAATGAGAAAACACCGTGGAGTGAATTAAAAGCCTCTCCTTTAACCAAGTCTCTCTCCTCTGAGTGTCTTTTCTGGCCGTGTGAAATGCTTCTTTGCTGTGCTTCCAGGATTAACTGCTGTGAAATCTTCTTAGCACTTCTCACTCACTAGCTCTGTAACTTGGGCAGGTTCATTCATGCAAAAAAATATTTATTAGTGTCAATTATGTCAGAAACACTGCTGAGCGCTGGTGACGCTGCACCTGGACGGGGTAGCTGGACGTGCTCCAGCTCTGATATCACAGAGCTTGGAATCTCCTCAGTCCTCAGGAACCTAGACCCTTCTATTTAATCTGCTTCAGGTTAACCTTATTAGGTTTAGTCCATTATTATAACCTGTGGGATCTTTGGGCAACTTAATTCTGACATTGTTTCCAAATAAAAAGTCAAGCCATATTTAAAACAAAATTCCCAGAGATATGATAAGTTTTAGTATCTGTAGCTGCCTGCAATGGATGGCCATGTGCTCAAGGTTTGGTGGAGGTCAAGGATAAGAAGTACTCTCCAGACAAAGCCAAAGTTAGAATCAATTTCACAGATTCCTAAATACCTGAGCTGAAGCTCTGCACACTTTCCATCCCTACCCAAAGTAGCTTGCACTCTCCTAACGGGGAGATATGATCATATTTTCTATTTTTTTGTGTATTGTCCAAAATATGAACATGGTAGACACTTGATAAATATTTTACTGGTTAATTGATTGGCAAATAGAATTGCTAAAATATATTTCAAATTTGGAAACATGAATTAGGTAACAGAGAAGTAAGGTTCAGGCACTTAGAGCACACAGAAAGTTCCTTTCTGTAAACCTCCCAGTTTGAAAGCAGAACATGAGCAGCGTGTCATTCGGTTAGAAGTATTTCCTATTTCCCCATATTCACCTATGTTTAGTTTAAATAATAAACTCGAAACTAACAAAACCCACTATTGCCTTTTGAGATTGCCTTTATCAGCATTTAATACCCATCCTATTTTAAGATAATTACACTAGATAGGCACAGCTAATTAACACTGTTTCCTTAAATAAAGATTAAGTGGAAAGAATTTATCAGGGACTTTAAAATCAGGTCGTTCTCTCGGCTGGGTGATTCTAGAGCAGATCTGCAGCCTCTTTGTGAGTCACAAGCATTACCTTCTCCTCCCATGAGCTGCCTGCAGCCGGAGACAGTTGGTGCAGCGTGTATTGACTCCATGTCTCCAACTATATTGTTTGATTTTAAAGCTTTTGGCCACTCAGTGGAACATAGTGATGGAACAAAACACCAGGCTGGCTTTGTTCTTCCCACAGGTCCTCCCCGTCACCATGGTTACCCAGCCTTGTCGGGAGAAGATAAGGAAAGAACTTTGGGGGGAGCCGGGTCCCTCCGTCTGTGGCTGGGCCTGAGATTCACAAAGTACAAGAAGGTTGTAAGGTTTCCGGCAGGCTGAGTGAGCCTTCAGGCTTCCTTCCCCATGGTTCAACTTACCCATTGTGCACCTTGCAGAGTTTGCATTTTAGCTTAAGTTTCTTGTCACTGTGAGTTAATAATTTGCCATTGCTTGCAACCTACACTGACGGGGATCCTGACAGGGGAGCTGCTTGATAACATAGCACCCCCCAAGGGAACAATGCTTCCACACAGCCAAGAAGATGTGTGCTTTCAGCTCTCACTCAAGGCAAAAAATGAAGAAGTTCCTTCAGGTATTCAGTAAGGACAATATAATCGCCAAACACTGTTTCTCAAAAGCTCCTGAAAAGTTTTCAGAGGCACACAGAAGGCGTTGCCGCTACCTACCCCTCTGTGAAGCACTTGGCAGTGCGTGTAAGCAGGTTCAAATGGACAACCAGGTACACATGGACAAACCAACTCTGCAATGTATGGTTTTTTCTCGGTGAAAAAGTGGTTGGAAATATCCCATTAGTCTTTTCTTCTCCCCACTTGAACAGGTGGGTAAAGACCTAAAGACTATAAGACATTTAACTTTACTCAAAGGTAAGGGGGTAAAGGGGAGGAGTGGCCAAGTCTAGGGAAAGAGATGTACCTTAAACACAGCCCAGATGCTCGCTAGTCCAGAGTAAGCCCTGAACTAATTCTTACTGAATGAAAACCAGAACAAGTCAGATGGACCTCACCGCAAATCCTGACTGTGGCTCCTCCTTCTGTGTGGCCTGCCCCAGGTAGGCAGCATCTCTGAGCAACCCCGGCATCGTCAGCATGAGGATGGCCTGGACCCTAACAGAGCCCTGTGAAGAACAAGCCCAGTAAGACAACTTATGTAAGGCGCCAGCTCCTTCCACAGGACTAGGCTCCTCCAATAAATGGTTGCTGCTATTTTATAATCTTTTAAAAAGCAATGCCTCCTAACTCTACGCATTTATGGGGGGGGTACATGTTAATATTTGAATAGATGAATCTAATGTGTAAAGACCAGATCAAAGTATTTAGGACGTGCATCACCTTAAACATTTCTTCCTGTTGGGAACGTTACAAATCTCTTCTAGCTATTTTAAAATATGCAATAAATTATTCTTAACTATAATCACCCTACTGTGCGATGGAACACTAGAACTGTGTGTTTGTACCCATTAACCAGCCTTGCTCATCGTCTCTCTCTGCCCTTCCCAGCTTTGGTAACCACGCCACTCTCTCTCTCCGTGAGAGCCACTTTTTACTCCCACATATGAGTGAGAATGCGTGATATTTCTCTTTCCGTGCCTGGCTTATTTCACTTAATGCAATGAGCTCCACTTCCTCTATGTTGCTGCGAATGACAGGGCTTCAATATTTGTTATCTCTGAATGGTACTCTATTGTTTATATAGTCTTCATTTTCTTTACTCTGTTCATGGGCGTGTAGGTGGATGTCATCTATTGGCTATTGTGAATTTAGATGCAAACCTGGGGTACAGATATCCCTTCAATAGACCAAGGAAACACCCAGCAGCAGGACTGCTAGATGGGATGGGAGTTCCATTTTTAATTTTTTGAGAAACTTCCATACTGTTTTCCGTAATGAGTGCACTAATTGACATTTCCATCAACAGAGTATAAGAGTTCCCTTTCCTCTGCTTTCTTGCCAGCACTTACTCTTTATTTTTTTATTTAACTTTTTTATAACAGTCATTCTAACTAGGAAGAGATGATATCTCCCGCTGGTTTTTATTTGTATTTTTCTGGTGAGGGGTGGTGTTGAACATGTTTTCATGCACCTGTCGGCCTGTGCTGTGGAGACTTCTCTGTGAACTGCATGAAGCAAAGGCCCTGTCCACTTTCTTCCTGCCTTTACTCTAAGACACTCAGAGGCACAGAGAAGGGCCCAGTTGATAATCTTCCAGGCAATGCTTCCCAATTGTCTTGTCTTCTTTGCCCCAAGGAGAATAAGCTTTGCCTCTGTTTCCAGTTGACTCTCATAAATTACCTCATGGGCTGGCCTCCTTGGTGGCACAGTGAGCTGGGTTAAGTTAGGAGAGGTTCCCACAGCAAACTAGTGTCTTACGGTGGGAAAGGTACAGTTCAGAGACTCTCTGCTCTTGGCCCAGGTGCTAGGAGCTTCTCTCCTGCTGCCGCTGTAGTGTACAGTCAAATGGGACGGTTGAAAGTCTGTTCCAGATTCCACATGTTTTTTTGAACTTTGCAACTCTGTCATTTGACATTTAGCAAATACACGTGTGCCAGGCACTGTGCAAGGCCAACAATAACAGACAGTCTCTGTCCTAGAGTCACTTAGAATCTGTTGGAGGAAAGACGGTGATGCCATCAATACAAGGTTTCTGATTCTGGGGACAGAAACAAACACCGAGGCCAGCTGGATTCCAGAAGCTCTGGATTCAGGCAGGCTGTGGTTAATCATCGATTCTATTCCTTAGCTCTGGGGCACTTTGCTCTGTCTATTTGCTGCTGAAACTACTGATGCATCTTGTTACCAATCTTTAAGCGGCGGTCGCTGCATTAGCAGCATTAGCACCCCGGGAGCTTGTTGGAAATGTAGACTCTCGGCCCCCCCAGTTTGGCCCCCTAGACTGGAATCTGCATTTTAACTAGCTCTTCTGCTGGTGTGTGTGCACGGTCGTGTCTGTTATGACTTGACCTCTCATGGTTTCAGGTAAAGGTAAGTGAGGGGACAGAGGCAAAGCAGTGGGCACATTGTTAACAGGCAGCCACATAACATCGGTTGTCTTCATTTGTTTAGGACACGTCTCAAATAAATGACACCTGAAATTCTACAAAGGTCCTAACAGCTGCAAGACAGTGAGAAGAGAAGGGACTCCAAGTAAGTAGTGCTTTGGAAAGACTGCTTCCATAAGAATGATGCTGATCAGAAGGGGAAATCGTTTTAGGTTGGAATCCAGCCAGAAAGGCTGTCCTTATACCAGAGAGGACAAACCCTCAGCTGTGCTCATGGCACTGGAGAGAAGGCCTCACTGACAGGCAGAATGCACAAGTGCATAGACAAGCAGAGAACATCACCCCTGGGAAAGCATGCCAACTGCTCTCCCGGGCAGAAGTGTGGATAGCAGGATCAGCAGGAGGCAAGGATCAGACCCAGAAGCAGGATCCTAAAGAGGGCTCCCAGCAAGCAGCCAGGAGGCAGTGAGTCAGGAGGCAGTGAGTGAGAAGATCCAGATGGCTCCCCAAATAGCCAATAAACATAGGAAAATATATTCAAGTTCAATACCTGAGAGGAACATACAAATTAGGGTGAGAACAAGGCAGCACTTTACTTACAGATTAGCAAAAATTAAAAGACTGTAACACCTTCTGGAGTAAAGAAGGAGAGAAAAGCACTCATTTACATCATGAACCTGACAAGTTAGAGCCTTGTGGAAAGCACTTCGGCAAAACTTAGTGGAATAAAAAGTATATGCTTAAGGGCACGAGTGTCCCTACACACACTCATACATACCCACATTCCAATATTGTTTAACAGCAAAGAGAAAAACTGAATAAATATTGGAACTTCCCACACTGTGGACTCAAAGGCAGCCATTTCAAAGAATAAATTAAGTCATGCCAGTTCCTTTGGAGGGCTATCTACCACATTGAAGAGAAAGCAGATGTCGTGAGGTATGAATAGTACAATCCCATTTCTAGAAAATAACCAAAGCTCTGAGCTGATGTCAGCACTCCTCCCCCCGACCTGCTCTCTGCTCTCTCCATTCTGCTTCTGCCCTGGGCACTGACCTGGGTGGAGTTCTCGTGAGCCTCCGACTTCTAACCAGGCTTAGCTAATTCACAGTAGGTGATGGGAGAGGCTGTAGGAAGAGGTCAGGGCTGGCTGAGCCACTGAGCAAGACTGTTTCCTCCAAGACAGCCATTTCTCCGGGACTCTCCTCCAGGTTCTGGTAAAAACACACACACACACACACACAGAGTTTTACCTTTAGCCTCAGGGATGTCAACAGCCCTGGGATACTGCTCCATCCATTCTCATTTTTTGTATTTTCTCTGCACTTTTATAAATAATCCCATTATTAGATTCTTTTTGAATGATCTTAATTGGAAGTTGCCCTCTGTTTTCTGCTGGGACCCTGGCTAAGACAACCTCTATTTCTGCACACTTCTGTACGTATGTTCATGTTAGTATATTGTTATGTAAACATGAGGAACTATTCAAGGTTGTGTATTTCATGGTCAAAAAGAGAAATACAGAAGTTGGATTAAAGGGGATAATGTGGTGGGAATGACAGTGTGTAGAACAGGAGAGAGGGGAGCTGAGCAAAACAGGAAAAGAACAAAATATCTGTACAAATTAGCCAGACAACAACAAAAAAATATACATGACATACATGCAAATTTAATTTAAAAAATCTAATGGGCAATGTGGCAAAAGAGATTAAACAGTGCAGATTTCCTGGCTCACAGGGTTGTGGGGGAAACAGTGAGAGGTTGAACATCTTGATCTGTAATATAGATGGAAATTCTCCTAATGAGAAGCATGATGTCCCAGTGGAAGCTGAGTTTCTTAAGCAAATTGATGTGCTTATAGAGAATAATTCTTTTCTTAGTGACTGAGTATGTTCAAAGAGAACAAAGAGCCACATATCTCAAAAAATCACATGTTTAAAATCTACCTTAGCTATAGAAAGGTGAGAAGAAACAAAATCATAGTGGAGAAAACGGCCTAGTCTTGGGTTGGAAAAGGTTTGTACTTGTAGGACAGAACAAAGAAACACAGACGCACAAAATTGGTCAAACAGTACTGTGCTTTATTCGGTGATAAAAAGAAAACATGATGAGATGGGACACCCAGGATTTGAGGGAATGGTTGGCTTGGCACAAGACCAGTTTTATTAGCCAAGAATGACAAGACGTATTGAACAGAGGTGTCAGAGCTCTGAGAAGTGTATAAAGCAGACGTCCAGGGCAGAGAGGGCAGCCAAACGAAGGAGGCGGTGGCTTGGGCACTTCATTTCTGTCCCTGGAATCAGCCTCGATGAGAAACAGAAACATTTCCCTAATAAGACAAAGTAATCCCAGCACGAAGAGCAAGGAAGAGGCTAGCACATCATGGAGCCCTTTTATAAACCAGGATGGGTTTGGCTGAAGGCCCTTAGTGATAAAAGGGTCAACTTTGAATCTGATTAAATCAGAGAACCAAAGGAAAGGATTGAATGCTAGAAGACTTCAGTCCATTGCAGTGGAAGCCTGGGGAAGAGATCCACCAGGTGCTGTCCAACCAATACGGTGAATGGACCTGCGGATCCGAGAAAGTGTGTGAGAACCCTGGTCGTGTCTTTACCTTTAGCAGAAGAGTTAGCCTTACTATCCCATGCTTGACCAGCAACCTTTACTATCAATTGATTTAGTGTTAGATTCCAGCCAGAAAAACAGATCAGAAATCAACCAGCAATAAGATACATACTTTTTCCTTCCTCTCCTGGACAGTGTTATTTCCAAACAAATCATTTGCTGGGTGTCAAATGGATTGCAAGTGAAAGGTGTATTTATAACAAGCCAACAAGTACCTATTGGTAATCTCAAATTCTAGAACTGTAAAACTATAAGGAAACATGACGATGAGTCACCCCAAGCCTTTGATTGCAGATGAGGAAGCTGAGGGACAAAGAGGACGCAATATTTGCCCTTGGTATGTTTTACAAGCAGCACAGTGTTAGAAATGGATGCACAGCTAATAAGCATGCAAGAATTTGTCCAAGATTAAGAAGGCAGAGTTATTATAAACACAATAGCAAAATTGCCATTTTAAAGAATCTTTTAATTACAGAAATCTTCACGGTTTCCTTCAATCATAACACACATACACATACACACACAACTTGGCATCCATCGTCCTAACAACCTATGCAGGCAGATCCAGGCTGCATTTGTAGGCAGGGAAATGGCCTTGTTTCTCAAACTAAAGAGACCATAGGGGCACATGCCAGCACATGATTGAAACAGGAAGTTGCTGTTCCCCAAGTCCTCTCTTTATTTTCTGTGCTCTTAATTCCAGCTTCATATATGTGCTCATGGTGCCAACTGAAGTCAAAGTGCAAAAACCCATCCCAGAGACTCCCTGCTGCCAGAAGTACAGCCAAAAGTGACTTTACTGCTCCTAACTTGCTTGTTAACAATTGTGTCACAAGCATGGATTGACCACTGACAGAGCGATCAGTTGGAGTGGCAGCCATGTGGCTCAGCAGAAACTATAGAAGTGATGCAGACAAAAAACCAGGCAGAAGTTCCTAGAATCAGGAAAGGTGGATCCATGCAACCTGACACTCTGTCTTAGCTTGGCCCTGCTACAGAGATGCAGAGCCATCACTGACAATGCAGCAGTGGTGATGGGATGGGTGCTGGAGCTGCCATGCTTAACAGAGGGCAGCACAGAGGGAAGCTGATGTCTGCTGATGTCTCCTGTTCCAGGTCAAAGTGGGTAAAGCAGTTAAAAGTAATACAAATCCTCCTGTTCAACTGAGCGTTGTGGGGATTGCTAATTATACTTTTGGCTAACTTATTAGAGAGCAGTTACCCTACATGGGCTTTTGTAGGTGGAGCTGGTCAAATATGAAGATTTGGGCCTCATTCATTAGCAACTTGGTTGGTCTTCTGGTCCTTGGATTCTGTGTCTGTGGGTTTAACCAAGTTTGGATTTCCCTTTGTGGGGGAAAAAGATGGTTGGATCTATACTAAACAGATCCTTTTTTTCTTAACATTTACTAAAAAATATAGTATCACAACTACTTACATGACACATTGTATTAGGTATTATAAGTACTCTAGAGATGATTTGAAGTATAGGGAAGATGTGTGTAGATTATAGGCAAATACTACTCAATTTTATACAAGGGACTTGGACATCATGGACTTTGGTATCTATAGGGGTCCTGGAACCAATTTCTTCCTGACACAGAGGGACAACTGTAAGTTAATTCAGATAAAATCATGAACAGCAAATGATAGTAGTACCCTATGCAAAGGGGACCATCTCCTTAGGAATTAAGAAAGGGCATCAGCCCCTGAAGTCTACTCTTATTCCTGGATTCCTCCTCCGTTATTTCTCTCTGCCTTGTGTTTTACTTCATTTCTTGGTTTGCTATGATCTGGTTCCATCTCATGATAGAGCACTGTGCTTCTCCAACTGGTAGGCTGTACACATTTGGAAGTGTGGATAAATTATATAACCTCTGTGTACCTGGGATTTCTTAAAAGGGGGAAAATGGTAGTAGCTATTCCATAGGATTTTAGTAAAAAAAACTAAGTTATTACAGTAACTAATATGTGATGAATAATCCCAGGCACATGGAAAGAACTCTTTAAAAAGTGTTTGCCATTATTATTATTTAACATAAAAGGAACATAAAAGGTCTAGAATATTCCATGGTCCCACTTTTGTATGTGCCTTTAAGGATTTTAAGGTTTCTCTTGGTTTTGAAGTAATTTGTTTGATTTAACTAGGGTTCCTACATTCTCATTCTCCCTGCTTACCCCCCTCCTCTAAACACACACACACACACACACACACACAGTGTCATGAGTGTTCATTGTGCTCCATGATATGTCTTGGTTGGCCCCTTATTTCACAATTACACTGGTTCCAGGGACCTCACACTGAGGTCCCTTTTGAGACTGCCCGTGTGCCAGCTACCATAGAGGGTATTAGGGGATACAAAGAAAAATAACACATATCCTTAACTTCAAGGAACTGATGCACTAATAGTAAGTAGATATGTTGACAAGTAATTGCCACATATTGTGACGAATGCTAAGTAAAGCCACAAAGGTGGCCAGAGCTCCAGAACAGGGCACAGGGAAAAGAGAGAGAGGTGTTGAGGGAAGGTGATCCAGCAATGGGTTTCTGAAATGGGAATATGAGTTTAGTGAGCAAAGAAAACAGGAAAGGGTACTGCAGGTGGAGGGACTGGGGTGTCTGAAGAAAGGAAGGTGTAGACGCTCAGGACAGATTCCGAACTCCATGGATCATTGGTTCTAGATAAGGCTGAAAAGAGTTCTGGAGGGCCACAGGACGAGAGGCCTGTGAGCCATGCAGAGACCTTGGCCATGATCCCACGAGCATAAAAGATGAAGATCCACAGGAGGTTTCAAGAGGAGGCGAATGGCCAGATTCACACCTGAGAAAAATCACTCTGGCTGTAGAGTAGAAGATGGATTGGGAAGGGGCGTGCAGTGTGGGCAGAGGGGGAACTCTTTTCAGTAGCTGGTTGTGGTTCTCTAAGCCATGACTTTGTAGTTTCTCTTCTTCCCCTACCCTGTCCGTGGTCCCACAGACAGAGGCCCATAACCACATGTTCAGCTCACTGGGCCCAGGGAATGAACATGTGACCAAAACAGCCAGCATTCACCTTCCTTCTGTTAAAATGGTCTTTGCGGCTGAAGTCCATGGGCGGGTAGGCCTTAAGAATCGAATGCTAAATAGGTTAGCAGAACCCAATCAAGTGATGAAGCCACCTGGTTGGGAAGTTACTCGATTCATGGGCAGAGATCTGGTGAAAATAGGTGAAAGATGCTTCAAATAATTAGGTAAGAGTTTAGCTTCAGCTCAGGAGACCCCATTTTTAGGACATAAGCTCCACATCCTCTGACAACTGATTGTTTAAAAAAGGGCTTTATTGTGTCTGTCAGGAAAAATAAACAAAATCAAGTTGAAGGTCTTGGCTCCTGGGGTCTGTTCCTAAATCTCTGGTTAATGAGAAATGCCAACCAGAGCAAAGAGCTCCAATTTTCTGGAAATTATAAAACTGTTCTCTGACTAGGTATTTTCTGACCTTGAAAGGTTTTAGAATTAACCAGAAAGGATGAAGTGTACAAAACTCACACTTTTAACATTTTTGTGCTGAATTTAAGACAATCCCTATAACTCTGGTAATTAAAGTGTTTGTAATGTTTGTAAAGTGTTTTTAATTTTTAAGAGGTCCTGGCGTAGTCGATCTTATAATTAGCCATGTGATTCCAGTTTAAAAGTCTAATTAAGTGGTTGATTTCAGAGTAAAGCTTTGGAGTTGAAAGTTCCAAGTAAAGTTGGCTAAGTTTGTAAACAGTATTGAAATATTTAAGAGAACTTAAGGGTCATGATATTTAAAAGTTTAATTTATTAGATTTATAAGAACCGCTTAGGCACTTGGAAAAGTTTTGCTTGTTAGTCAAGTATTTGAAGTACTTAAAAAGAAAATCATATATATTACATTTATAAATGTGGTTTAGACTGTTTAAGGGAACTTAATTGCCAAAATTGTAAAGTGCCCCTTAAAAATTTATTAGATTTATAGAAAGAATAATAAGATTTGTAGTTTGAACTTAAAAGCTTAAAGGAAAAAAATTCATTACTTTAGTATATTGAATATTTATCTTAGAAACCAAGTAGCTGCAAATGGCTTTTTATGTATGCAAAGGCTGTCCTCAAAGCCCCCAGAAAACTACTGGGAGTTGCCCTGTGATTTTTTTTTTTTTTTCACCAAGGCAAGGTGAGAGACAACTTTTCCCCTTCAGGCTTCAGCTAAGAGGTTGGTGGCCCGTGGCCCATGTGAAGCAGCCACAGTGTGAAGCAGCCTTAGTTCGCTGAGAGAACGCACCTCGCAGCCAAAATGTGTTCCCAAGGGATGCTGATCCTAGTTCCAGCCACCCCCAGGGCCAGTTCCAATCCAGCCCTTGTCATGGGCAGTCAATGTGAACCAAAGCATTTTTCTTGCTTTGGCTGCCTGGCGTTGAGTCTGTAGGAAGAGGCCTGTGTTAATTGCCCCTGTGGGTAGGATTACAAAACAGGGACAGTTAACAAGCATATTTGAAAAAGAAAACAAGCATATTTAATATTTTGGTCTTCACATAGCTCCCTTCTGAGAATTTTCCTGCATTCTTTTCTTTGGAGAGTCCTGGATGCTTGGCGCTGCCCTGCCTTCTACTCGGGTCCTTTCCCCTGGCGAGGCAAGGAGCTGGGCAGAGACAGGATGAGCCAGAAGGCCAGGTGTGGATGCTTTTGGTCTTCTCATTCCTCTCTTTAGTCCCTGAGTCTGAGGATACGAGAGCAGGAGGACGGGAAAGGCTGTGCAGAAGCCACAGGTCACCGTGCATTTTTTCCCCAGTTAATTACATGAGTAGTCTTCAAATTTAAAATGGAAAAACGAAAACAAAAACTTTTGGTACAGAGAAAATTATGGATCTCTGACTAGGGCTTTGAAAGTCTCTTCACAGTACCATCAGATAGTTCCTACGTCCTCACTTCCATGGTTGGGACTATGATGCTATTATTAAAATGAGGAATTCAGAGAAGCAGATTTAGGCATGAAAAGAGAGGTTCAGTTTTGCACAAGAAGAGATTGAGGTGCTGTGAGTTACCCTGTTGGGAGTGCCTTTTGGGCCATGGGATATGTGGTTCTAAACTTTAGCAAATGGACGAGGATTGGGGTGGCAGGTGTTAGAATGACGGCCGTTGGATGGTTATTAAAGCCTGGTCTTCTGCCTGTTCACTTTACCTTGCTGGTTCAAAGTCATTTTGCTAGGCACTAAGTAGGGTTATTATACACGTAGGAATGTTTTTGGCTCAAGTAACAGAAAATCCATCATACAGTGTTTCAAATAGAGATTCTTTTCATTATTACCTAATAAAAATCTTTGAGAGGAGGTGGCTGCTGGCACTGGTTCCATGGCCCAATGATGCCAGCCCCAAGGTGCCTGCCATCGTGTTAGCATTTTCCTCATGATCTTGAGAGGGTTGCTGCATCTCCAGGCATCAAGTTAGCGCCAAAAGGCAGATGCAAGTTATATTATGAACAGTCACACCTATTTTTAAGAAAGTCCTTTCTTGGCCTGTCAGAATTCTGCTAGCACTGTCCATTGCCAGTCCTTCCTTGGCCTGTCCATGCCTAGCACTGTCACATTGCCATGTCCAGCTGTAAGGAAAGATAGGAAGACAGTGGATGAAAAGGGAATTCAGAAAAATTGTAAAGTCAGCCTAGGAATTATGCTTTCCCACCCACTAGGAGTTTAGAGTGTTGTGATTACTATTACTTGACCCAGGAATCCCGAGCACAGACCTGGTCCACAGAGGGTGCCAGGCTTAGATTGAGTCTGTGATTTCTTTTCTTTCCTTCTTGAAACTTGGTGTTCTGGACCTCAAATCAGCCACCAGTCATTTCCCCAAATCTGCAGAAGAAAAAAAAATGTGGCTATCTGACAAATCAGGGTTTTCCCAAATGTGCAAAGAATCTGGATAGTCATCAGCGCCTCCAAATTATCCTAAAATTTAAAAGTGGGGAAAACTTTAATCTGATGGAGACTCTGTGTAAATGGCAGAGAACCTGCAGCTTTTGAGTCAGGTGTTGGCAAACGTTGGCCATAAAAGTCATTTGGGGGATTGCTTCAGGACATTTGTGAGCAGTGAGGACACCTGGTCGGGGAAGGCTTGTTTGGGCAAAGTGATGCTCCAGGGTGGAAAACTGCCTGAACAGTTTTGAATTTGCCAGAAGCTTCAGGCTCTATCTTGTCCTACTTGGACCAGGGAGACATCCCTCCTAAAATGACAGGAATGCAGCAATTAAACATTTTGTCACAACCAAAAAAGACACCCCCACCAGACAAGAAAACCAATACACCCTCCTCTGTCTTCTTTGCTCAGGGCTGCCATTTTTAGCATCACCAGCCAATGCAGAACGTCTAGATATACAAGTCAAATTTACCTTTAGCTTTAAAGATTGCGTTTTTCAAGGTGCAGGTTTTACACTGGTACTTTTGTCAGAAAAGCTTTGGTTTTATGTTCAACCCTCTCTATCATTTTGATAGCTTTGGGGGACCTTGCCTTAGAGCTGTTTTCACAGGGAGGAACTTGATTCTACCAACTCTGACCTGGAAGCTGAGTGTTGTTCCTATCACCTCTGGCCCGTCATACCCTGTGGAATAAAGACCTGTCATCAGTAAATGTCAACTTTACAACTGATTTCTTGACTTCCAAAATGATTTTCTGTTTTGTTCTGCATCACTCAAATGCGTTATTTGTCTCCTAGTAGGAAGCTTACATACGTAGTCAGTTTTAAATAGACTTCCATTCATGCAGCAATGAATGCTTCTCCCCAGAATTTGCTTTCTATATTCAACAACTAAAGATCGAATATTTTGCCACTGATTTTTTTTTTATTATGCGGTTAACAATGCTTTGTTTTGATTTCTGATTGATGTCCAATTGGCAAAGGCTCCTAATGCTCTAAGCATAGGATACCCTCCACCTACAACTTCTGTGTCACATTGTTAATATTTCACAGATCTGAACATGCTCTGGGAGCTTGTTAACCTACATAATGAGATGAAGAATTTTATTCACCAAAATTCCAGGGCCTGTTCCCTCTGAGATTAATATCAGTCACAGACTTCCCTGGCGGCCCTGTGTGAAGCAGAGGGTCACAAGTTGGGGAGCAGAGAATTTATGTAATGATTGTGTGGGAAAGGACATGTGAATGGCCAGGAAAAGGAGGGGAGGAGGACAGGCACACAGAGGGAGAAACTGATATACAGAAACACAGACCAAGAGAGAACGGGTGGGACACAGTGGGAGGACAGCTACTGTGGAGTCTTTTGGCTGAGGATATATTTTAAGGAATTTTAGGATGTTTCACTGTGTAATGTGCTATTCGTAATTGAACTTGTGCATATTTGTCCTAGCACATTTTGCATGGCTATAAAGGAATACTGGAGACTGGTAATTTATAAAGATAAAAGAGTTTATATAGTTTACTAGCTGGGAGATTGGGCATCTGGTGAGAGCCTCGGGCACCATAGTGGAAGGTGAGGGGGAGTCCATGAGTGCAGAGATCACTTGGCAAGAAAAGAAATGGCAGGGGGGTGGGGGTGCGGGGCTGAGTTCTTTTAAACCAGGAACTCCAGAGTGAGAATTCACTCATAACTCAAGGATAGTATACTCGACCATTCATGAGAGATCTGCCCCCAAGATCCAAACACCTCCCATGAAGCCCCGCTTTCAAATCTGGGACCCAAATTTCAACATGAGATTTGAGGGACGAATAGCCAAACTATAGCAACACTCTTAAGAAAACTAAACTTTTCCAATATGCAACACTGTTAATGCTGGTCCTCATGCTGCACCTGGTGTTTCTAGACTTACTCATTCTATGTAACTCTAACCTCTTGCACGCTGACCTACAT
Organism: Galago senegalensis; assembly: GCA_963575145.1. Classification (NCBI taxonomy): domain Eukaryota; kingdom Metazoa; phylum Chordata; class Mammalia; order Primates; family Galagidae; genus Galago; species Galago senegalensis. Next base: position 6,246 of record CAUYTI010105351.1, on the reverse strand, counting down.
CGCCCCATCGCTCCCTCTTCCTAGCCCAGGTCACTCCCCATTTTACTCTGTTTCTAAGTATTCAACTTTTTTTTTTTTCTTCCACATATAAGTGAGATCATGCAGTATTTTTTTTGTGTCTGGCTACTGGAAATTTGTTACAAGAGTAGATTTTATGTGTTCTTAACAGGGAAAAAAGATAACAAAGTAACAAAAAAGTTTAAATTGAACATGTTGTTTAGGAATGAATAGTTATCCAAACAATAAAGAAAAAAATGAGCTAATCACCCTGATCTGATCATTACATGTTCTATAGTAGAACATCTTTATGTACTCCATAATTAGGGACAACTATTGTGTTTCACTTTAAAAACATAGATTATTTTTAAAAAGAATAATGGGAGTAATTATTCCAATAATCAGAAGAATGATTAATTCTAATGAAGGGGGAAGAAGAAGGGTTCAGGAAGAAAACCTTGGAAAACTAGAAACATTAGTTACTGGTGATGTTCTAATTCTTAAGACAAAAGGTGCTTGCATAGATTTATTCAAAACAATGAATAAATACATCTTTTTTTACAAAAAGGAGGATTTACATAATTTATTAGGACTGATGAGGTCAGATGTATGTTCTAAGCTATACATCAATGGGCAGGGACTGGCCTCCAGGCCATGAAGATATATTTGGGTTACACTCATAATTTAACCCTCTGTCCTCATTACCACTTCTTTTTCTCTGTCCTCGAACTGCTGTAAAATTGTTTCCTTAGAGCGTTCCCCAGAGAATTATGATTCATCCCAGATAGTGTGTGTCTAGTGGAAAGAGTGGCTTAAACAAGACATTGAAAGGCCTGGTTTCTAATCCCAGCTGTGCCCTTCACTCACTCCTCACCTCGCCCTCTCACCTGTAAGTGAGGCGCCAGCATGACATTGTGAGAATTAAGTGAAATAATGTCTGTACATGTCCCTTCCTTCCACTGTGTCTGGCATATAATAAGTTTAATGGATCCTACATCTGGATCAGCAGAGAATACTTAAGTTATACCACTGGTCTATTTTTACCCAGATCTGCCCATATGGGGTTGGAAATAAAGAGGTATTTCTGTTACTAATATAATTTTTTAATCAAAAGCTACCTCTGGGGTCATCAATAATAGAAAAAATCCAAATTAGCATCAACAGACCTATTATCCCCCCTTTAAAAAAATACAAAACTAGTTAAATGTTGCTGAATTTTGTACCAACAGGAAAGTTAGGGGGAAAAATTAGGGGATAAAAACCCTTGTAATTTCTGCTCCACACATACCTCCAGCAGGTTCACTGTGGAATAATTTATTTTTTTCCATTAATCGGGCCAAAGGCAACACTCGTGCCCTGAGCCATTGGAGCCCTGACTGCAAGGCGCTCTGAGCACATTATCCACCCGGCGGAGGTGCTGGAGAGCAGGTGGCCTCTGACCCACGGGACTGAGAGTGCAGAGAGGAAGAGATGAAAGGCCTGCACAGGCTGCAGCGTCTCGGGCGTGATTCTCAGCACAGGACACGTAGCTGGGTTCTCACAGCCAAAAGTCTTTGTAGAAGCCCTGATGTCTGAGGGGAGCTCCCCCACGCTGCCAGGTACACTGCAGTTCAGCTTCTCAGTTTTGCCTAAGGAACATCAGGGGTGGAATCACCCTGCCATCTCTGTAATGAATGCCAAAAGGTACCCGAAGGGCTGTACCTTGGTCTTCATCCAAAACAACAACATCTCACTGTTAATTAAGGCTGCATAACACTCCGGGGTTTCCACCAGGGAGAGATGCAGCCGCAGCTTTCTCCCTTGTCATGTCTTAAATTGATGGTGATTCCAAAAATAACCTTATTGCGCTCAGAAAGCACTGCTGGGTAAAAGTGGTGAGCTGAAGGACCAGAGGGGCATTGTCTTCTAATCCCTACACTGTCAGCCCACAGATCTTAAGCCAGGCACTCTCCTGTGTGGTTGGCTGAGCCAGGTGACTGAAAGACCGTTTGCTCTTGCATCTTACAGACTAGGAAACTGAGGCCCAAGGGCTTGGTTAACTGCTCTGTGTTAGCATAAAACTAAGGTCTCCTAGTTGTTAGAGTAGGGCTGTTTCTTTCACCCCATTTAAATGTGTTGGTCCCTTGGGACAAAGGCAAATAAAAAAAGAAAATATTTTTGACTAAAACTATCTTAAATATTCACATTGACAAAAAGATACCAAAATGACAATGCTTAGCATTTATGGCTTCTTAAAATTACTGCATGAAAAAAGAAATTCATGAAACCAAGTTGCATAGATAAGGTTCCTAAAGACGACATATATGTGTAAATTTTAACTTGTGCTTTAAAATCAGGGACCTCTACTTATCCCAGATGGGCAGTGATGACCCTTGGCTTTAAGCAAAAATCACATTCACTCCCTTGTCTGAATAAAAAAAAAGTTGCCAGCAGTTACCAAAGACCACAGGCCCAGGCAGGCCATTTCTGCATATGTGCCGGTGAGAGGTGCAGCCTGGCAGGCCCTACACGCTCACATTTCATGATGTATGTGGCTCGCATTAGTATGGAAATGGATGCAGCTCTGAGGCACTTTTGAAGTTGTCAGGGCTGTTCTCATGTGACAAAGTTTTCATGTCTCCGTGCATTGTACAGTGCTCCCTTGATTTTAAAATCTGTGCTTACCTGATGTATTGTAATTATGGGATCAAAAATGACAGGATGATGCTATTCCGAAGTTAAAATGAATGATAATAACACCCTAGGTTTATATAGTGTCTTTCTTCTGTAAAAGTAAAAGAGTTCTTGCATATATTATCTCACGTATCCTCTCGACACCCCTGTGAGGTATTATTAGCCCCATTTCACAGATGGAGGACCCAGAGCAGGTGGGTTACCTGACTTTGGGAAGGGCAGCAGTCTTATCCAGCCACCCAGCCACCCCGCGGGAAAGCATGAGAAGCCATGTCACTGCAGAGCTGCCTCAGCACTTCCGCCTCACCCAGCCATGCATTACTTCACGCCTCCAAGCAATCATCATCTTGTGCCCAGAATTTTACAGCAGCCTCCTAACCAGCTCCCAACCTCCACCCTTGTTCCAGTGCTTTTACTTCTTGCTGTCTGCCTACAGCACAGTAGCCAAGGTGAGTCTCTTAAATACCAGTCGTCAGATGGCTTTCCAGCCTTCTCAGTGTGCAAGTCAAGTTCTGTGCTCCTCACCTACCACATCCACTCCCACTGTCCCCTGACCCCCAGTCAGCCAGCCACTGCTGAACTGGCCTCCTTATTGTTCCTGGAACCCACCAAACACATCCCCACCTCAGGGACCCCTTGTTTGCTGGAATAATCTTCTCGAGATATCTGATTGCCTCCTCCCACATTTCCTTTAGGTTTTTGTTCAAAATTCCCTTTCCAGATGATCATATACCCGATCCCCACCTTCTTCACAATGCTCTCAGGCCACGCCATGCTTCTATCACACCTTAACACAGCCACACATCATCAACATGTGTTTGTTTATCCATAGACGGTTTCACCGCACACACACACACACACCCCCCAGAGGGTCCACTCCACGAGGGTACGCCCTTTAACAGAGCCCAGAACCATGTGAGCACATAGCAATGACTCAGTAAAATATTCAGTTCTGACATTTATCTAATATTGTACTAGGGGCTTCTCCCCCTTCATTTCCTTAAATCAAAATGGATGTTTTAAAGAAACGAGTCTGTGATATTGATATGGCTGGCATGTTACCCCAAATCTTCAGATTGGAAGCAACAAAGACAAGCGTTCACTAAAGGTTTACTTTATTTATTTATTTTTTTAATAACAATAACAATGTTTAAGATAAGGACTAGAAACAAAAACCTTGTAAAGAATGAATGAAGATAAATACAATCAGATAATAAATCAGATGATTCCTGCAACCCAATATTGAGCAATAATACTAATAATGCAAAAAAGTAACATTCACATTGTCAGACAAATGTCTATCATAGAATGCTTTGACTCTGCAGTCCAGTATGGAGTTATCAGTTAACTTCTTCTTTTTTTTCCCAAAGTCTCAAAAAATAGACAACTAATATTTATAAATAAAAATAGAAGATAATTTCAAAAAACAGATCATGCTAAATCTTGTAGACAGTAGAAAAAGAAGAAATTCTTCAGAATCATTCTACTTCATCTAGCTACACCTGATATTAAAATTGAAAAAATATATTTTTATAAAGGGAAATTACAAACATATTTTACTTATAAATGAGGATGCACAATCCTAAATAACATCTTAACAAGTTGAATTAAAAATTACTGTTCAAATAATGTACTTTGGTCAACATTAAATCCAATTTATGTGAGAATTAGTCATAATTTTCTTTTCTTATTTTATTCCTTTCCCGCACCCCTCCCTCCTTCTCACTGTCTGCTCTCCCCTCCCCCGCCCCCTCACATGTCATTAATTGTCCTCATATCAAAGTTGAATACATAGGATTCAGCTTCTCCATTCCCATGATGCTTCACTAAAATAATGTGTTACACCCCTGTCTAAGTTAATACAAATGCTGCAAAATCTCCATTTTTTTAATGGCCAAATGGTATTCCATCATATATATATACCATAGCTTGCCAATCCATTCCTGGGTTGAGGTGCATTTAGGCTGTTTCCACATTTTAGCAATTATAAATTGAGCTGCGATAAAGAGTCTAGTACAAGTGTCTTTATAATAAAAGGTTTTTTTCCCCTTCTGGATAGATGTCCAGTAATGGGATTGTAGGATCAAATGGGACCCTCTTTGCTGAGAACCCCAAAGACTCAACCATAAGACTCTTGGAAGTCATCAAAAAATTCAATAATGTCTCAGAATATAAAATCAATATGCACAGGTCAGTTGCCTTTGTATACGCCAATAACAGCCAAGATGAGAGGCTAATTAAGAACACAGCTCCCTTCACCATAGCCCCAAAGAAAATGAAATACCTAAGAATATACCTAACAAAAGAGGTGAAGGACCTCTATAAAAAAATTATGAAACCATAAAGAAGGAAATAGCAGAGGACTTTAACAAATGGAAGAACATACCATAGTCATGGCTAGGAAGAATCAATATTGTTAAAATGTCTATACTCTCCAGAGCAATCTACTGATTCTATGCCATCCCTATTCAAATACCAACATCCTATTTTCAAGACTTGGAAAAAATGACTCTGTGTTTTGTATGGAACCAGAAAAAAACCCATATAGCTAAGGTAGTTCTTAGTAATAAAAACAAAGCTGGAGGCATCACCATACCAGATGTTAGGCTATACTACATGGCCATAGTGGTCAAGATAGCATGGTACTGACATAAAAATAGAGACATAGACATTTGGAATCGAATAGAAAACCAGAAAATGAAACTAACATCTTACAACCACCTAATCTTCGATAAACCAAACACGAACGTACACTGGGGGAAAAACTCCCTATTCCATAAATGGTACTGGGAGAACTGGATATCCACATGTAAAAGACTGAAACTAGACCTGCACCTTTCTCCTCTCACAAAAATTGATTCAAGATGGATAAAGGACTTAAATTTAGGCATGAAATGAAAAAAATCCTCAAAGAAAGCATAGGAAAAACACTGGAAGCTATTGGCTTAGGGAAAGACTTTATGAAGAAGACTGCCATGGCAACTGCAACAAGAAAAATAAATGGGATTAAATGAAACTGAAAACCTCTGTACAGCTAAGGAGACAACAACCAAAGCAAATAGATAACCTACCCAATGGGAAAGGACATTTGTATATTTTGAATCAGACAAAAGCTTAATAACTAGGATCTATAGAGAACTTAAATTAATCCACATGAAAAAAGCCAACAATCCCATACATGAATGGGGAAGAGAGATGAACAGAACCTTCTCTAAAGAAGACAGATGAATGGCTAGCAAACATATGAGAAAATGCTCATCATCCCCAATTATTAGGGGAATGCAAATTTAAACCATCCTGAGATATCATTGAACCCCAGAAAGAATGGCCCATATCACAAAATCTCAAAACTGTGGATGCTGGTGCTGATGTGGAGAGAAAGGAACACTTTTACACTGCTGGTGGGACTGCAAACTAATACAACCTTTTTGGAAGTAAGTATGGAGAAACCTCAAAGAACTCAACCTAGACCTCCCCTTTGATCCTAAGGTTTACTTTATAGGGAAATTATATTCACCTTGGAGTGAATCTTGGCATACTGTCTATAATTCTGAACCTAACCATATTCCAACACCT
>CAUYTI010105348.1:0-12395 GCA_963575145.1 Galago senegalensis | reverse complement strand
TTTTGGCTGCTCCTGGGTTTTTCCCATGTTTTTGTGGTTGCTGTTTTCTTTTATTCCATTGCACACTAACCCGGGGGTCAGCTTGCGGCTCGGTATAAAAAAAAAAAAAAAAAGAGACAGAGTCTCACTTTGTCACACTTGGTGTCACATGGTGTACATGTCACCCTTGGTGTCACCATTTTTGTACCATGGTGTCACAGCTCATAGCAACCTCAAACCCTTGGGCTCAAGTGATTCTCTTGCCTCAGCCTTCTGAGTAGCTGGGACTGCAGGCACCTGCCACAACACTTGGCTATTTTCTCTTTTTTTATAGAGATAGGGTCTTGCTCTTGCTCAAGGCTGGTCTCCAACTCCTGAGTTTAGGCACTCCACCCACCTGGGCCTCCAAGAATACCAGGATTATAGGCATGAGTCATGATGCCTGGGCCCCCTTGCTGTGTACAGATTACTGGAATCTCCTAGGTCTAAGAGACTCATAAAATAAGTGAATGGGGAATTGGTATCTGTAATTTCTCTTTAGCCAAAAATCTTTAAGATTCTCTATGTAATCTGTATTATATGCATTTTTGTCATCTTTTTGTTTTTTAAATATTATGCAGTAAATAATGTTTCCCTTTAAAGCAAAAAGCCCTGAGGGGTAAACATAAGTTTTTGTGTTGTTATTGTTGAAAGTTTGACTATAATATCAATGTTCTTCCACATAGCCTATTATTTAAAGTGTTACGATAGGGCTGAGGTGGGTGGATTTCCTGAGCTCAGGAGTTTGAGACCACCCTGAACAAGAGGGAGACCAATCTCTAAAAATAACGAGGTGTGGTGGCAGCTACCTATAGTCCCAGCTACTTGGGAGGCTGAGGCAAGAGGATCACTTGAACCCAGAAGTTTGAGATTGCTGTGAGCTATGACACTACAGCACTCAACCTAGGGCAATATAGTGAGACTCTGTCTCAAAAAAAATAATGTTACGATAAGTCACATAAAGAATGTAAAAGGAGGCTCTGCGCCTGTGGCTCAAGCGGCTAAGGCGCCAGCCACATACACCTAAGGTGGCGGGTTCGAATCCCCAGCCCAGGCCCGCCAAACAACAATGATGGCTGCAACAAAAAAAAATGGCCAGGCGTTGTGGCAGGCGCCTGTGGTCCCAGCTACTTGGGAGGCTGAGGCAGGAGACTCGCTTGAGCCCAGGAGTTGGAGGTTGCTGTGAGCGTGATGCCATGGCACTCTACCCAGGGGGATAGCTTGAGGCGTCGTCTCAAAAAAAAAAGAATGTAAAAGGAACCATAATTCTATTAATCTTGACTTAGCTTGTTTGAAAGCTGACTCTTTACTAAGTTTAATATTGCTAAAGTGAAATAGGAATAAAGTTTCCATTCTCAAACACCATTTTTATTTTTATCATTGGTAATAAATGAATATGAAATATCAATGACTGAGCAATTATTCAGTTAATATTTATTAGGAACTCAAAGCTCTGTTACAGTTCTTACTGAAATGAAGTAAGAAAGAATAGGCTATGACAGTAAGGGGCTCACAGTCTCAACCGTGAAATTTTATATCTCACACACACACATTTCAAGAATATATGTTCTTTGGGGGAAAGTATGTGTCTATATTCAAGGGATGGTCTTTAAAATATTCTTTCATAACATTACATGCACTACTCCTTTGGAGGTGATAAGTTGTAGGAAACTAACTCCCGTGTAATTCTTTTTTTTTTGTTTTTGAGACCCAGTCTCACTCTGTTGTCCCAGGGTAGAGTATTTTGGCATCGTAACTCATAGGAACCTCAAACTCCTAGGTTTAAGCAATCCTCTTGCCTCAGCAGCTGGGACTACAGACCTGCACTACCGCACCTGGCTAGTTTTTCTAGTTTTTGTAGAGACAGGGTCTGGCTTTGCTCAGGCTGGTCTCAAACCCCTGAGCTAAAGCAATCCACCGGCCTAGACCTCCCAGAGTGCTAGGATAACTAGCATGAGCCATGGTGCCCAGCCAATGCCAAATAATTTAGGGCATGTTCATTCATTCATTCATTTGATTAATATTTACCAATGTTCACTTTGTGATTCACACGATCCAGATGTTGGGACCATAGCAGGCGAGTCTGTGCTCTCATTAAGTTTATATTCCAGGCTCAGTGCCTGTGGCTCATGTGGCTAAGGCACCAGCCACATACACCTAAGGTGGCGAGTTCGAATCCAGCCCCGGCCCGCCAAAAACAACAATGACGGCTGCAACCAAAAAATAGCCAGGCGTTGTGGCAGGTGCCTGTGGTCCCAGCTACTTGGGAGGCAGAGGCAGGAGACTTGCTTGAGCCCGGGAGTTGGAGGTTACTGTGAGCTGTGATGCCACAGCACTCTACCCAGGGGGATAGCTCAAGGCTCTGTCTCAAAAAAAAAAAAAGTTTATATTCCAGAGGATGTAGTGAAATGTTACTTTTTTCCTTAATGAAATGTATCAACTTTTATGTCACTGTTTCCTCTAGTTGTAAAAGTAATTCTTGCATGTTGGAAACAAAAACCGTAAGAGGGGAAAAATGAAGATACTTTTATAACCATCTCCCCTCGGCATACCATGCATATGTGGTGTATATACTTAGATTTTAAAAAATATTTTTAAAGTTTCCAAACCAAATCTCTCTTCTGTAAATTGCTTTTTTCACTTAGTAACATAGTATACCATGTGTATCTTTGCATACCAATACATCTAGATCTAACTCTTCTTTTTTTGTTTGTTGTACAATGTAGCATTATATATAGATACAATTTATTTCAACCACTCTTCTATTAAAGATCATTGAAGTTATTTCCTGTTTCTCCATTATGATTAGAGCTGTTAGCATTTTGTTGAAAAAAATTTTTGCCTAGAGGAAGGTATTTTCTAAATTACTTTGTGGGGCTTAGGGACAGAGAAAGAGAACTGCTTGCAGCTGTCTTATTGGCCTGGAAGGACAGAAATAGGAGTTTAAGGATAGTGGGCAGATAATATCTGAGGGCTTAAGGTCTCAGAGAAAGAGGAATGCAGCGTAGTGAGCCTGGTGCTCTGGATGCAATTTCTTGTCAAGGTTTTTCTAATTCCTAAGATGCACATGCTCAGAATATAAGGCTGAGAAACCCAGCAAAAGCAGGCTCAACATCTAATGAGAGATTTTGACAGCCTCACCTGTTTTTCTTTCTTTATTTCCTTTTCATTCAGGGGGAGTCTGTAGGAACAAGGCCTTGAATGACAAGCTAAGGCCTAGGAACTAGTGGAACGAGCGCCTGACTAATCAGTTATGTGATGTTGGCATTGGAAGAGCCTCTTCTGACTTTCTTACCCATGAAGAGACAACAGCAGTAGGAGTTGAGCTATACCCACCATCTCATGTCATCCTCAGCAACAGAGTTATGACACTGGCCCCTACTATAGGCTCTGTTAAACTACTGCAGGTGCCTGAAAGCCCTGTTGGCTCTGTGTGTGTGTGTGTGTGTGTGTCTTAGTCTGTGCTATTATAAACAACAAAATACCTGAGACCAGGTAACATGCAAAGAATAAAAATTTATTTCTCAAAATTCTGGAAGCTGAGAAGTCCAAAATCAAGGAAGATGTCAGCAGGTTCAAGATGAAGGTTGCTCTCGAATTCCAAGCTGGAACTTTGTTGCTGCATCCTTACAAAGCAAAGGTGGAAGGACAAAAGGCCAAAAAAAAAAAAAAAATAGCCTTCATAATTCCCTTGAGCTCTTTCATAGGCTCACTAATCCCATTTTAATGGCCTCTTAAAAACTCTACCTTTTTTTTTTTTTGAGACAGAGCCTCAAGCTGAGCCCCTGGGTAGAGTGCCATGGCATCACAGCTCACAGCAACCTCCAACTCCTGGGCTCAAGCGAGTCTCCTACCTCAGCCTCCCAAGTAGCTGGGACCACAGGCACCTGCCACAATGCCCAGCTATTTTTTGGTTACAGCCATTATTGTTGTTTGGCGGGCCCGGGCTGGGGATTCGAACCCGCCACCTTAGGTGTATGTGGCTGGTGCCTTAGCCGCTTGAGCCACAGCACTGAGCCAAAACTCTACCTTTTAATACCATCAGGGTTTAAGTTCCAACATATGAATTGTGGAGACACACATACGTACGTTCAAGCCATGGCAGTGGCTGGGGTGGGTCAGAGATAAGCAGAGGTCTTGCTTAAAGTGGTGACTGGGAAGTTGAAAGGAAGAAAGGCTGCTGGAAGCCAGGAAATGGGGTGAAAGCCCAAGCCCAGAGTTTTTCTCAGGGAAGTATATGGAAGAAGGGACACAGGATCAGAAAATTGTATATTAGTGTTAGAGGAGTCTAACTTCAGAGAGTGGTGTGGTGAGGGAGGCAGGACAAGAAGGACAATTACTTTGAGACCTGCTGAGTTTCATGGACCAGCAAGACATGGAGTTGAAAATGACCAGCGGGCAATTCAAAATGTGGGTCTGGATTTTAAAAGAGAGACTAGGGTTTTCCCCTATCCCAAGCCATGTCTTCCTTCATTCCTTCCATTTATGAATTTGGGGATCAAACATATAGTCATAATTGGAGCTATAAATGGATGCTATCTTTAGGTTAAAAAATGCGTAAAGAAATTTATTATTATTATTATTTTAGTGATGGTGTCTTACTCTGTCACCCAGGCTAGAGTGTCATGGCCTCAGCCTTGCTCACAGCAACCTTAAACTCCTGGGTTCAAGAAATCCTCCTCCCTCAGCCTCCTGAGTAGCTGGGACTATAGACACCCATGGCAGCGCCCAGCTAAAGAAAAATATTTAAAGAAGTACATATATTAGAATTTTGCTATTAAAAAAACACCTCAATGTAGGTAGTATTATTCATCATGAAAACCAGATGTCATGACTGGAATTCCAGAAAAATGGTTATCTAGATTTTACTCGAAACCCTCTGAGGTCTGTAGGACTAACTGTGGTTAGAATGCAGTTTATTCCGTGGGTGGACGTTGCATATACATCAAAGCTCCCTGTACTAAGTTCAAACTTACTTGTCTAATAATTTTTCTCATTGATTGTAGAACATAAATATTTAAATGTTTTTTCTACTTCCTGCAATAAAATGGTATAATTCAGGGAACTTAGAATTGGCCAGCTAATGTCATCAGCATATACTCGGCACTGAGGAAGAGCAGCAGGGTGGTGACAGAGCCTGAGATCCTTTATTTAGAGGTGAGAGAGATATGGCAAGTCGTGTTGGAAAGGATGTGGGAAACGGGCGTTCAGCCTCTGCTGAGGAGCTATCCCTGGTCATCTTTGCTGGAGGATCCTTTGTCCATAGGAGTGTGAATTGAAAACATATATTTTTGGTCTAGCAATTTTACTTCTAAACATCTATCTTAATCAGATAGAGAAATGTTCAAATATGCACATCTGTCAAGTGTAATCTTTGGCTCTTTTTTTTCTTGTAAACTTTTAAATTGAAGTATAACATACTTATAGCAAAATATACAATTTTTGCATATATAGCTCAGTCTTTACAAAATGAACTCACCTATGTATCTGTCATTAAGGTGTAAGGGTGTCCAACCTTTTTTTTTTCTCTTTTGCAGACTGGAAAAACGAATTGTCTTGGACCATGCATTAAATACACAAACACTAATGACAGCTGATGTGCAAAAGAAAAGGTCCATGCATACTTTTCACAATATCCAAGATGATGCCACAGTACCCAAATAATCAGCTTGTGGCCCACCACCTGCAGGTTGGACATGCCTGGCACTATGGAACATTCCTGGTACCCTAGAAACTGCTCTCCTTCCTTTTCTTAGTTACTGCCTTCCTAGCAGTAACTGCCACTCTGACTTTGAAGACTGGTTCCTAGGGAAGCTGATTCTCATGTTACTGTGCAGCTGGGACCAATACTTATGGTAGACGAGCAGAGGAGGGGGAAGGGAAGGAAAGGAAGGGGGGCAGAGGTCAAGAAGCATGATTCACAATTTCAGCAGTCTGGCACTAACCCTGCCATGAGCTCTGAAGCTGGGATGGCTCAACAGGAGTTTTCCCAAAACAGAGCAAAAAAAACTTTTCCTGAATTGGAGTGAGGGTCTTTATACTCAGCTCCAGGAAAAGGGATAATGTCTTGGACCAGGCAGCTCTCTACAGGTGAGGCACCTCCCAAAACCCCCTTCTGCAGGTGGTCTTTATGACGTGCTCCCTCCTGCAGGTGGGTCTTTATGATGTGCCCCCTCAGTTCTGCCTGGGTTTGAACATCATGTAAGTGCTGTCACTCAGTAGGTTCTATTTTGTGTGTCATTTCTGTCATTCGACATTATGCATGTGGGGTCAATCCATATTATCTCATTCCATTGTAGTATGCCATAATGGATTTATTCATTCTACCATAAAAACTAACCCTTTGTTTCATTTGCATGTTGGCGAGTGTGAACAGTACTGCTCTATTCTCATACGTGTCTTTTGAAACATATTTCATGATTTTCTGTTGGGTATATACTGAGCAAGCATTCATAGAAAAAGTGTATGTTCATCTTTATTAAATAGTACCAAAGATTTTTCTAGAATAGTGTATAAATTTACACTCCCACCAGCAGTGTAAGAGAATTTCAGTTGTTCCATATTCTCAGCAATACTCAAGTTGATGAGCTCTTTGCTATTCTGGTAGGTGTAGTGCATCTTCACATAGTTTTGGTGCATTTTTGCTGATGATTAGTGTTGCTGAACACCTCTTCACATGCTAATTGCCACTTAAATACTCTTGTAAAGGGCCTTACAGCCATTTGTAAATTGGGCTCTCTGTCTTGTTCCTGTTGATTTGTAGGAGTTCTTCATTTCTTCCAGATATGAGTTCTTTGTCAGATATGTATTACAAATATCTTCTCTCACTTGATGGCTTGAATCTTTATTTTTTTTATATGTAGAAGAAAAACAACTCTAGGGAAATTGAGTAAAACATTAACCATAGAGTCTGGATGTTTAATTTTCCTTTTTACTTCTCCTTACTTTTCAGTCCTGTAAGGAGAGTATAGTGAAAAATTAAAAACATAATAAAAAGAAATGAGTCATTCAAGAAAGATGGTTTATTTAAGACATGATGATGTAGTTTAAAAAATGGCCCATCGAAAGAGGTTAGCCAAGACAAGATCTTTGACACAATTTGCCTTTAATGCTACCTCTGTGCCTGCTAAAATCTGCTAGAGACACCTGGTGGAGAGTGTTGATAAGTTTACAGCAAGTCTTACAAAATGCCGACCATGCCAACTTATTTATCAGGTGACGAATATACTAACTCATACCGTGGTTCCTTTAACATCTCAGTTTTCAAATAACGAGAAAGAACCTTCAGCTTGGATAAATCTAGCTTACCAGGGGGCTGGGTTTGGGCTTGGTAGCAAATATGACAAAAATTTAGGTAGAACAAAAGCCAGTAAGGTTAAAAATAGAAATGGGACTGATTCAGGGCTGGCTATGCAATTTGTGGGACTGAGGGCAAAATGAAAATGTAGGGCCCCTTGTTCAAAAGCAGAGAAAAAGTGTCATTAAAGAAAGGTACTAATGGAAAAAGATTTTTCCTTTCTTCCACAATCTTTCAATTAGTCACGGTTTGTTGTTTTGTTTTGTTTTTGCTATTTAATGTGATTAGAAGTAAAGAAAAATAAACAATTTTAATTATTAGCCCAAATTTTACCATTTATGTTTATCTTGTTCAATGCCAGTTTTAAATGCAGATATGGATATAACAATTATTTGTGAAATCTCCAAAATTCAAAATTACACAATTCATTTTTCATAGCTTATAAATGGATATATGTATTTTGTTCATACCACAACAGTGGAAACACTGCAGGAAACTAACTTATCTGTTTTTATTTCACTTCCTGGTGCCCACATACTCTGCCAGCCCTCTCTACTTGGGCTTAAGGCAGGCAAGGACTAAAAAGAAAAGGAACTAGCCCAATCTTTCCATTCCCTTTTAGGCCATGATTTTCAGCGTATGCAATTGACTGATACAGGTAAATAACACAAATAAGAAAGGATATCACACACTTCCTTGGTCTATCATATTTCTTTTTATTTTTTATTTTTATTTATTTATTTTTTTTGAGACAGAGCCTCAAGCTGTCCCCCTGGGTAGAGTGCCGTGGCATCACAGCTCATAGCAACCTCCAACTCCTGGGCTTAAGCAAGTCTCCTGTCTCCGCCTCCCAAGTAGCTGGGACCACAGGTGCCCGCCACAACGCCTGGCTGTTTTTTGGTTGCAGCCATCATTGTTGTTTTGGCAGGCCTGGGCTGCATTCGAACCCGCCACCTTAGGTGTATGTGGCTGGCGCCTTAGCTGCTTGAGCCACAGGCGCCAAGCCAGGTCTATCATATTTCTTAGAATGCTACATTCTTTTTGCATTGGAAGCAAGTTCTGGTTCCAGGGACTGACAGTGTCCCCCACCCCCACCTTATTTAGTCGTCAATGTAATACATTTGCTTTGAGTCTTGAGCATAGAGACAGAATCCTGTGCTCAGCGGGACTATGAACACCCTGTGAATCGAACTGCAAGGGGAGGGGGACATACAAATTGTACATTTCTCCTTATGATAAGGAGATGATCAAACTATGATTTCATGAATCACATGTCCATTGCCATACAATGAACCAATTTTTCTCAGTACTCAAAGAGCAGAAATGCAAAAAGAACAAATCCCACTGAGATCAGACTCAGGGGATGAGGTTAACCCCATACTGAGTGAGTTCCAGTTTCATTTAGAGTCCAAACCTAAAAGTCTAGTTGCTCAATCAGGATGAAAGTAGGCCTCTGTGGATGTAAAGGAGATCCCAGCATGCCAGATCCCTGGACTCTGGGAAGCGGAGCTGATGCCATGTGGACTGGCCAGGGTCTGAATACCCGCTTGAAGGCTGACAGAGACCAGCGCTGCCACAGCCTGTCTGTCAAAATCTTGGGCATATATGCATTTTGAGTCCAGAAGTGCCTGATAAGGTGTGAGATGAGGTTCTAAAGGGGATGGAAGATTGTGTTCCACCGTCTCATCACGGCAGAACGTGCCACTCGCATAGTGTTCGGAATCATTCCAAAGCTCCATGACACCTTTGCTCTTGCACTTCTCATTGTCCCCTTGATTTAACTTACAAAACACAAGTCTGAAGGTAAAATTTTTAAGAATTTCAATATGGCAATAGCAGATTGAAATAAGTATGATGCCTTTTTGAAGTGGGAGCCCTGTGGAATGGCACAGGTCACAAGGCCATGAAGTCAGTAAGCCCAGGACTGGTTTTGTTTTTTTAAATGGGGAAAGGGAGAAAGCTCTTATTTCTGCATGATCACAGCTCCTTTAGGATTAGGAACATTGAAAATGTAATCTAGAAAAGCAAAATCATATTTAGAACTGCGGGCATTTTGTTAGAGCCAGAATTTTGCCTATCTTGAGTATCAGATAGATATTATAAGCATATAACGCCTTTTAAGAAAGACATCTGTGATCAAAACAGCCACTTCACCAGATTGAATGCCTATTTGCATGCATACCAGGCTGTAAGTTCCTTACTACTCTAAGGGGACATTTACTTAGCTTTGCTTTATAAACACGTTTTTTAAACTACCAAGCCAGACACAATTAAAGTTGTTAGCTAACTACGGATGAGAAAGAATACAACTTGCTATTTCTATTCCCTTTATGCATGTACCACTTAAAGAAAAAAAAGAACTGGAGAGACAGGAAGGAAACTGTAGGAAACTTTTGTTTGCTTTCTTCTCTTTTGGGCAAACAGCAAATGTGTGCATCTGTGTTTTACATTTTACACCATGGAATGGGTGGTGCCATTTTTGGTACAGCAGCTTTGTTTAAGTCTGGTAAAAGTAAAAACATGGTCTGTGCTGAGGATACAGGCCAAGGCGTCGTGACCAGTTTCTGTGGACTGGGATGAACAAATAGACTCCCCAATGGAATGGCTAAGCAAGGTGCACCAAGCAGACACTCAACACGAGTGTGTCTGCATTCTGAGCACTGGGCAAAGGAGTGATGGCTTGGGAGGAGGGGCCAGCAGCCTTCAAGGCCATTTGCCAAGGTCAAGAATCTCAGAGATTTCTCACAGGTCTCAGGAGCGATATAACTGCATCGAATTTGTCTTTTATTTCCATTATGCTTATGTTGCCAGGAAGTCCCCTTTCCTTGTCATACTGATGAATGCATAAGTTTATGCCACTTTTAATTCTCTGGGGGATGATGGATAAATGCACCCTAAGTAGATAAGTGAGTGTGGCTAAGGATTGGAATTATCTGGCCATAAATGTCATGACACTTCAGTGATAAGATAGAAGGGATGTGTGATCAGAGGTCAGGCTTGGGTCAAAGCTGGGATAAATCAGCGGCACTGAGTGATGATCCTCTAATGCCTGTTTCCCATTTTCCAGGGTGATAAAACTTGTGGGTTTTGCCAGGGTCCATGGCTGCCCAGAATGGAGCCTGCAGGTCTCCAGCCTCCCTTATCTGCTGGGTGTAATCATATGGCTAGGTCCTTGGCAATGGGATGAAAAATCATCTTACTCTTTCCTTCTTCTTGGTCTTTTCCTCTATCTGGCTGTCCAAAATGCAGATGCTGTTGTCATAGTCTGGGGCTGGGGGAGCAGTGAGCTGGAAGGGAGGGCATGTCCCTTGCTGACGACCTTAGAGGAAAGCAGCCTTGCAGCTGTGGACAGTGCTGACTGCCCCACTTTAATCATGTGTGAGAGAAAACGCTTCTATCTTACTTCAGCTGTTTTTACTTTGGCATTCCCGCTACTCCTAGTTAAACCTAATGCTTCCTGATACAGAGTAATACTGCAAACTTACTCTGGCTGGACTTACTCCAGGCAGGAGGACTGTTACCGAGACTTTACACCTAGTACAATTGTCTTTCTTATATTCCTCTCATTATAACAAGCAAAAAGCCCTTTGCAGAATATTCTTTCCCTGACATTTCAAAACCTTAGGAAGGGAGCCAATAACAAAAGGGTCAGAAGCTAGAGCAGAAGACTGACAACATACAAAGTGCATTAAAAGGCAACTGATCTCTAGCTTCTTACTCAATGCAGGAACCAATCTGGCTGGGCTGAGTCAGAGCTGAGGGTACGCAGGTGGCTGGGGTAGACCGTGACACATGGAAGGAATATGTAGAAAATGCATTAAAATGGATCTTGAGAAACTAGGTAACTAATTAATTTAGACTTTTAAAAATGTAAGTAAGACAAAAGCAAGTAACTAATTAATTTAGATTTTTTAACGTGTAAGTAAAACATCTACTCAGAAAAAAAATGTGTGATGTCACGACAGCTTGGGATACACAGATTTTGCTCAGTATTTTAAATAATGCAAGATTTTTTTTTTTTTGAGACAGAGTCTCAGTTTGTCATCCTCGATAAAGTGCCATGAAGTCTTGTCTCACAGCAACCTCAAACTCTTGCCTCAGCCTCCTAAGTAGCTAGGTCTAAAGGTGCCTGCCACAACACCCGGCAGCTTTTTAGAGACATGGGGTCTTGCTCTGGCTCAGGCTAGTCTCAAACCTGTGAGCTCAGGCAATCTATCTGCCTTGGCCTCCCAGAGTGCTGGGATTACAGGCATGAGCCACCTCACCCGGCCTACAGGTTTCTAGTTTGAGAGACTCATAGATAAACAGCATCATTGACTGAGATAGGGAATAAAAGCAGATTTGGCAAAAAAGAAAGGATGAATTTAGTTTTGGAGTGTCACTGTGTCATTCCAGTAAAGGTATTCATTAGGCATTTAGAAATAAAATGGAGTTCAGGAGCAAAAGTGGGGCAGGAGATGATATTAAAAGAGATTAGTATAGAGGTCAAAACAGTGGGACCTTCTTTCTCCCCCCCCCATGCTCCAAGTGAATACATCTTTTAAGAAAGGAAAAAGACTATTAAAATTGTAATGTTCAATATCTACTGATAACAAAAGATGAGTACAAGTTGTGTGGAGCACCTCTTGTAACTGCAAAAGTCAAACGTGACTTGAGCATTACAAATTTAATACAGTTTTTTTTTCTTTTCTTAAACGATGTATGCATTTTTGTTTTGGCATTGTTTTATACATTTTTGTTTTGGCATCCTCTGTATGATTGCATGAAAGAAGGAATAACTTGATAGTTAGAACATGGAAAATCCAAGAAACCAAAGAGCAAAATGTTAGTACTTTACAGATAGGGCCTAGGAAAACAACCATTATGGCTCTGTACCTGTGGCTCAAGCGGCTAAGGTGCCAGCCACATACATCTAAAGTGGTGGGTTCAAATCCAGCCTGGGCCCACCAAACAACAATAATGGCTGCAACCAAAAAATAGCCAGGCGTTGTGGCGGGCGCCTGTGGTCCCAGCTACTTGGGAGGCTGAGGCAGGAGACTCATTTGAGCCCAGGAGTTGGAGGTTGCTGTGAGCAGCAAAG
>CAUYTI010105347.1:0-32316 GCA_963575145.1 Galago senegalensis | reverse complement strand
GTTTGTCTTATAGGGGTACAGGTGAATCTTTCTAAGAGTAGAATGTGAACATTTTAAAGCAATAACTGAGAAAATGACATGAAGGCTGTGTTGACCAGTTTGTTGGAAGTATTTCAGAATGCATGTGAAAACCCCACACTGTACCCCAGAAGTGTATTAATGTACATAGTTAACATTCAATTAAAAAAAAAAAAGTAAAATACAGAATCCTTAATGTGATCAACTACTAGACTCTGCCTAACCCAGTTCTTGTCACTCCAGCCTCCCCTAGGTCCGTCTTCCCTGCATTCTGTCCAAGCTGGCTGTCTCCTGTGTCCTCAGATGTGTTTACACTCGTAACATATACGCCCTACATGTTTCAGGGGCCTCTCTTTGTTTTAATCCCTTTACATTTTACTGCCCTGCCCTCTCGGATTTATCCAATTCATATATTCTTGTTAGATCTTTGTATTATTTTCCAGGAAACATCTTCTGACCACCTTATCCACAGACAAGGTTAATTTGGGCATCACAGACCTTCCTCCACTGTGTTCTTTCCCTTTAGAGAAGCTGTACCTGACAACCATCACACACATAGATATGTCCTCCTGATGAGAGAGCAACTCCAAGACGGAGTATCCAGCTCTGTGAACAAAAATGCTTGTTTGCAGTTCTCTTGTTTAAAATTCCCAGGACAGTAAGAATTGCCGGTCAGAACTCTGTAATGCTCTATTGCCCTGATCCTCTCCCTTTTCAGTTGTTTTCCAGAAATAGTGGACCCTCCTTGCAGTGAAGAGTAATCACAAAGCCTTCCACTATACCATTGTTCAGAGGAGTCAAAATAAGCGACATTACACTACAGATCTTGTTCAAGGAGTCCCTATACAACCCACTCCCCACAACTCACATGCACATGAGCGCCAACGGACAGCCAATATGGACCCATACCTCATCATACTACTAAAATCTCCCCTCTGGGGGGGCTTTCCTGCCATTTTTTGATCATGGGATGTATGTGCCAGTATAGTTTCTCACTGCCCTTGCATGCCCTCCCCTCCACCCCAAATGTAATGGTGCTCCTTCACTTCACACATTGCCCATGCATTAGTCATATGACCTCTAGAAAAATTCCTGGCTCAGTCAATTAGAGAGGTATATTTGAGATGCTCCTCCCACCTGGAAGTTTAGCAGTCCTCTGCCATAAATCTCTCTTCTTCCTTAACAATCCTACTTGTCTCAGTAATTATCTTTCCGTGTGGTGAACAACAGAGGGGAACCCTCCTTTGCAGGTTCACTAGCAAGAGCACAAACCTTATCTCTTTGTGCATCTTGTATCTCTGGAACCCAGAGCAGTGAATGGTACACAGAGATTATACATTTTTGTTTGATACCTGACTTGCATGTTGGTTAAAACAGACCCATTATAACAACATGTGAAATGCTGGGATAGACCTAATGGAAACTATTCAAACTCAGAAATCTGTAGAAAATTTTTCTAAACTATTTGGCCTATTTCCACCTGCCTACCTCTAATGTAATTTAAATTTTTAAAAACTCCAAGTGGAAAATAATTTTTTTTAAATTTTTTTTTCTGTTTTTAGAGATGGGGTCTCACTATGTTGCCCAGGCTGGAGTGCAGTACCTCAATCATAGCCTTCTGCAGCCTTCACTTCCTAGGTTCAAGCTGTCCCCTTGCCTCAGTTTTTCCCAAGTAGTTGAGACTACCAGTATGTTTCATTATGCCTGCTAAATTTTAAAAATATTTTAGAGATGGGGGTCTTACTATGTTGTTCAGTCTGTTGTTGGCTTCAAACTTATGAGTAGCTGGGATTACCAGCACCTGGCTGTATATTTTTTAAATCCACAAAAATGTTCTAAGAATCTCACAAGAGAGCCTGAATTTTGTGATAATACCTGTTTAGAAATTACACCCCTATTCATGCACAAACATGCCCTTAACCAACACACACAATCTAATCATTACTATTTTCCAGCACATCCTGCCCATTTTTCTTCTTAGGTTTTTCCTAGGTTTTCATGTGTTTGTATGATAGTATACATAAATAAAAATACATGTGCACACACATACTTACATATGTATATTTGGAAATCATACACAGTTATTCAACTTGTAAGCACATTGAGCAGAGATGTGTATCTCTGATAAAATTTCTCTCCCTGTAGGGGAGGTTATAACTGAACATGTATCACACAAATAAATACGTCCTCCCGAAGAGAGTGAGAGTACTGAACAAAAATGCTATTTTGCAGTTCTCTTGTTTTAAATTCCTAATGAGATGAGGTCATTATCAATGCTGGGAGCAAACTATTTTCTAAAAGTTTCCAAACTGACCAAACTTGTGAATTCAAAAGCGGTACCTACTGCATACCAGTTTTTGACTCCTGTGATTATGAGTCTGTCCCCATCCCATCCCACCTTCCTGCATTCACCCTCATTCGCCTTTATCTGAGGTACTCTCTTAGCAGATAGCACCAAATTACTAGAGTTTATACAATGGTAAACACCCAATTGAAAAGCAACTCGTATCTTCAGCCCTTCTCACAACATGTAAGCACTATTTTTTTCTTCATGCTGTGAGCTTTTTAAAAAAATTTTATGGTCTTTTGGGGAACTATGTTTCATATTTGCCCTGTAAGTTTGGAAGATCCATAATAAAAGTAAACATTCAATGTCTTTACTGTCCTCAAAAATTACCACAAGCAAGAATTACCTTGTGAGCTTTTTTCTATGAATGTGATATCTATCTCTTATAAGATTTAAGTTTTCAATCTATTGATGCATAGTTTTCCCAGATAGATGAGTCTTTTTAAAATAACTATCAAGTGCTTATGAAAGGCACTTCCAGAGATGTAGAGTTGAGTAGGTCTCAGTCACTGTCCTCAGAGAGGCTTCCAGTGAGGAACCATGGCAAAGGAGTATAAATACCACATGAAAACTTACTTCACCCACAGAGTCTCAGAAGTAAACTTAAGGCCAGATATATGAATAGAAAATTGATTACACAGTTCTCATCTTTATTTCTCCAGCATCAAAACTGTACTACAGTGCCTGACATAAAGTAATCATTCATTATCTTTGTTTATTGGACATTAGTAATGACAACTCAGCATCCACACAAAATGGGTTGGGATAGCAAGAGTTATACAGGTCACCCCACAGCCTGGTGTAGGTAGTGACCTGCCCATAAGTGGGAACAGTACAAGACCCTGCACAAACTGAGTCTGAATAAATGCTATAGGCTGACTTCCTAACTACATTTTGCTGCCCAGATCTTTCTTAAAGGCGGCATCTGCCATTCAGTCACAAGGAGTGCTGTTGAAACTAACAGTCTCCAGGTCTTAAACCTGGAGGAAGCACTTGGTATCCTGAGTCCTAGTTATGAGTTTCTCACCAACTCCAGCAGTGACTACACAGGACAAATGTACTCAGGCTTAGCCATTTTTGTTCACATGAGATTCTGTTGGCATATCCTTGTCCCAGAGCTCCAGATTAGTTTGATGGAGCCTTGTCAGATCTGAACAGTTTTTTGAAGTTCTTCCTACTCTCTGTTGCTTCCTCCACTCTCACCCCCATTAGGCATTAACACCTTAATTAACATAGCGCACTGCTAACTCTGTCGCAATATCTACTCCCTGAAGGACTTAACAAACATACTTTTTCCAATTACAATAATTTGGAAAGACAGTGCAAAATTTAAATACATATTTAGGTATTTTCTAGAAGCTACATGATTGGCGACATGTTGGGTGATGGGTCTGATTCATACATTTATCTGTAAATGTGTCTATGTGTAATTGATTACACCTATGTTAAGATAAACATAACTTCATGTCAATTTCTCTAACTCAAATCCGTCGCCACATACATCATACTCATCTCCTCCCTTTGATTACCTGTAAACTCATTTCACAGTAAGAAAGCTGGCTCCTGCCATCTACTATCCACCATCCACTTGCTTAATTTATCAATTTCATTATACATGAATAGCAGTATCAGAAGAGTTAACCTATATGCCCCTTAAAAACAATTTTGTCAAGTAAGGTACAAGGTTGATGTATGGTTCTTTTTGATTTTAATGAGAGTACATCTAATTCAAACCACCCTATCATCATCAGAATGGCAAGTCATACAATATATTAGTGAAATATTTTTGTGCTGTGCTGCATCCTCTCTAGAACTTTAAGCTAACTGAAAACATCTCCAGTATTTATGTTGGTTCCTGGCTTATAGTAACTATAATATGTGCTTTGACTTAAGAATGAATAACTAAATGAATGACTGATGAGTGTATTACATTCAAAACAAAAACAATTTTATTGAATTCTGTGTTATGATTACTAGGAGTCAAAAGAGGTCTTCCGACGGCTACTGGAAATGTATCAATACGTGGGCACCACACAGCTTCATAAACTTGACAGGCGTTCAGGGCCAGAGGTTCATAGTAGTATGTATTCAATTTCTGTTGCTACCAGCTAGTCTGTTATCTTGCTAAAGTTGCTTAATTTCTCTGAGCTTCAGGTTGAAATATGGAAAATGAGGTTTAAAACTGGCTTGCAGTGATCATCTGCACAGATTTTATTTTAAAGCTTCTTACATCCAGTATACCCAGACCGTATATGGTACATTCTGGGACCTGGTGTTGTTTTCTTAAGTCCCCCAGGTAATTCCAATGATAGCCAGAGTGGTCCGTCAGTGCCAAAGAAGATGTTGCTGCTTGTCAAATGGTAGACAAACTCGGGCTTTCTATCATTGGAAATACACACAAGCTCAAAAAAGTAGATTCCCTATCTTACAGAGTTTTATCTTAAGAAAATAAAAATTGTATTTTTCCTACCATGAACTCTGGATAGATTGTTTACATTAATAACACAGAATGGGGACGTTATCATTAAGTATCAGTGAAGCTGAGGGGGAAAGGGGAAGGCTCCGGCGAAGAGAGGGTGAAGTGGGAGTTCAAGGTGAGACAGGGGCCGTGTGGGACCTTAGCTAAGAAAAGTGCCGGCAGAACCACCAGAGTCTTTCATAAGGAAAGACATCTTTAAATGTAAGGCGATTTGGCCACTGAAAAAAGAAGCTTCCAAGGGCAGAATATAGGAGGTTATGTGTATTCACGTAATCCTGCTGTCCTTGAGGAAACATTTGGAAGGAGCTGGAGTTGCAGGGCAGCAGTGGTTGACTGAGGGAAGACAGAGGCTGGAAAAATGCCTTCCACCCAGGAGAAGGCAAGGTGACAGGCAAGATTCCCAGTGGAAAAATGAGCACAGGTGAGGCAGGAGTGTGGGTTATGAAAGAGCATAAAGAAGAGGTGTGAAGAGATTTAATCCATCGATTTGCATTACTCAAAATACCTCTTTCCTGGACTGATGTGTGTGCTTGGGAATGACAGCCTGGTATAAATTTTTAGGGGCAGAGCTGTCAGTGATGCTAACAATCTGAAGCTTGAACATCACGAAAGCTTGGGATTAGGAACAAGTGCCATGTGGAAGAAGGTGGTAAAGGTTCCTCTGGAAAAAAAAAAAAGCCATTGAATTTTGGAGATCTGAGAATCTCAGTTTAATTAATAAAGAGGAGGCACCATACAGCACAGTCTCGGGAGAGAGTGTAAAGCAATACCTTTGGGGAGAATGAAGGGAAAATACTTGCCAGTTGTTTGTATTAGTCTTCTCTTAGCCAGTGCTCAAGGAGCTGAGTTACATGACCTATGGGCCAGACAGACTCAGACTCCCCAAAGCTGCCTCTGTGGGTTCAGAACTGACAGAGGGAGCTCAGGCCAAGGTGACTGGCATGTCTGTCAAGCTGTCGTGTTGTCTGTGATTTTTCATTTTACTAAATTAGAGACAAAACAGATGCATTTCTGAAAGTGCCTGAACCATTTCAAAATAAGAACAATGTTCAATGTTAGCGCAATGTGGACAGAAGCCGTAGGATTTAAGATTTCAGTTTTCCATATCTTAACCTTTTTAAGCAACTATTTTTTTACTTTTCTTTATTCATCCTATCTTTCCTATTATTCTGAGATTTTTTTTTCCCTTCAGTCTCTCTCTTGTTCTTTTCCTTTATTCTGTGAGATGAATATAGGTTTGAAACCGCTGAGGCTCAGAAAACAATATCTCAAAAGGCAGGCCTCAGAAGCCAAGTTTCTGTCTGCCCTCCCAATCTCCTGTCTCTTTCCCTCAACTCTTCCCCACAGCAAGCCATAGAAAATAGAAATCCTCTTCCCACGGTGGTCATAGAAAGCAGAACTCCTTTTTCTCAAAGCCAGTCATCAATCCTAAAAACATTAATCTTCCTCCACCTTTTTGTGTAATAGCTGGCCCTAAAGAGATTAAAGACCTCCTTGCAGAAGAATCCAACTTAACACCCGGGATAAAAACACGCTTTCTCCTGAGAAGACACGCGTACCCTATATGGACAGCTAGGCCTTGCTGAGTTTCCCCGTTCAGTCTATTTTCATTAACTCAAACCTTTTTTGTCTAATCACATTTCTACATGGCTGTCCCTATTTCATTGAACATAACCATAAAATCAGATTCTAATTTGAAGGCTCCCATGTTATGTAAAACTATGATCAAATGAATTTTACACTTTCCTTGTGTTAACCTGTCTTTGTTACAGGGATGTCAGCTGTGACCCTTAGGATGGAGAGAAAGGTGTTATTCTCTTTTCTCCCCAGGAAGAGTCAAAGCCTCCTAAATGTCCAAACCTTCCAGGTGAATATCTGTCTGAAAATACAGGGCTCATTAACTCCCTGACTTCCATCATCTACATGAACAGTCAGAGCTTCTTTCTCGTCTAAGCTTCACCCTGTGAAATGTGAACCTCTTCTTCCTTCACGTCTCCCTTCCCCCACTCTTTTTTCTCCCCCCCCATCTGCCTTCTTGAATTCCAGTTTTTCCAGGCCTCTGAGGCATCCATACATTTTTGGGTGTCCTTGGTCTAGGCCGTTCCGTTTACCAGGACAGGCTGGGCAAGAGGCCAATGACTTACTTTAATAGGAAGAATGTATTTTCTAGTGATTCATCACTTCCGCCATAAATTAGGGAAGCACATTTCTGCTGAGACTAATGATTTATTAAGAAGACTTTCAAGCAGTAAATCCTTTCTCTTCCCATTCTCTAGGCAGTAATGGCAATGTTCACATTACAGAGAAATAGGAGGCTGACCTTTACGGAGGTGACAGCCTTCCTACAAAACAGTTATACTTGCAGAAGCCACCGTGGGAGGAGGCCTTGAGGAAAGTCAGCAACCCTAGTTTCAAGCTGTGATGCTCATCTCTAATAGAGCAGTGTGTCCTGGCTGAACAGGCTGCGATCTGGTGACAGAGCAATGGCTCCTTAGAGTAACTGGGCCAGTTATTAATTTTTTACCTGTCAGCTTCAAACCTATTCTTTTTCCTGCTCCGTGATAGCAGAGCTGAATTCTGAGAAATGCATTTTCATTTATTTTTAAATAAAGACTACCTATAAAACCCTTCAACCGGTTCCCTAAATATTTAACATCTTTTATATAACCAAGGAATAATTACAAAAGCCGAGATGAAGAACCATAGAATGCTATTAAATTATCCACACATCTTATTTACATTTTGCATGGAGGTAGGGGGGTTTAAAATGAAGTACAAAGGTACCAAAGGTCACTTTTTCTCCACTACAATTTCCCCAGTGGCTTTCAACTCCTGTGTGAAAAGTAGACAAGGACTATCACATTATATGATTAAGAGTAATACCTCCAGATGCTATGATTGTACTTGTTTTTCACAGCGGCAATCAACATTTAGTTATTACCATGTACGGAGACCAACTCATCTGTCAGAGCATGTTAGTGAGCATTTATTTTGATCATTAGCAAGTCGTAAGCCATTAATCATGGTAGTGTTAATATATTTGGCTCCTTTGAAATAAAGTACCCAGAGGTAATATGTCACTCCCCTGAACCCATTGCTATTATCGTTGTCGATAGAAATTTATTACTCAGTTTAAAAATGAAATATTTTATCAAAGGTTGTTTAGTGTGTAGAGATCAGCAAATTAGAAAAGGAAAATTGTTTTGACTGCAGAAGTTTGATTTTCCTTGTTGAATGGATTTTGAACTTCTCTTTACTGGGGAATCTTTTTTTTTTCCAATAGCAAATATTTAGCCATTCAACATTTATTGCATAACAGGTGGTGTTCAAAAATTGTTCTGAAAGGAGTTTTATTATTTTGTAAAATTATATGCAGGTAAGACCAACTGTCATACTATTGGGATCAAATTGACATACGTTTCCTCAAACACATCCACACTACATTTTGACTGATTTACTTGGCAAGGCAAATAGTTTCACACAACACATCTGGGTTGATCATCATGACCATCCACAGGAAAGCAATGAAGTATATTTCAGTGTTTACAAGACAACTTGCATTAAATAGTGGTTAGTTTTGCTTTGCCTTGATTTGTTCGGGTAACATTTAATGACCTACACCTAGATTCTACACCTAGAATCCTACGTAATCCACATAATAATTAAATATACAAGACTTGATCGGGACAAAATTGGAGCAGCATTTCCACATTTTAAAAAATGTTAATACTGTATGTTTCTATTTTTAGGGTACTCACTATATGAATTGTATTGGTATGAGCTGCGTTTATTAATCAGTTTAAACTTTTCCCCTCATTTTTCATATTTGTTCACCTCTGAGCTCTGATGCAGGTAATCAGTAAGTTGGTAGCATGTGGCACACTATGCTCTCTTGGATTTGTAGGTTCCTTGGAAGTCAGATGGTTGAAAAATCTTTTAATTCTATTGGTTACAAAATTCATTCAGAGTTGCCTAAGGTCATGCAACTAATAAGAGGCAGAGTAGAAATTAAGATTTAATTCTCTAGTCTCCCAGTTCTCTTCATATTGATAAAGGAGTTTTAGTTGACATTTAGTAAATTCTGACCTATGTGATACATTGCACAGGTATATTTCACACTTCCAAGGTGAAGGACATGCCTAGAGCTCACACTTTAATTCGACAAAAGCAAACTATGTCACCTAATCATACATACCCCCGCATTAATCTAAAATTTTAAAAAGAGATATGTACACACACAAAAAGAGTAGTAAGTCAGTAATTTATATTCAAAAATGTAAAGAACCTATTATGTGTTAGGTACTTATGATATGATAATTTATAAGATAAGCATAATTCTTGGCCTGTTATTATTTATAATAAAATATGGGATGCTAAAATCCAAACTAGTTATAATGAGCATTTATAGGATGGTCTTTAGCAAAAATTTAATAGGATTGAGTGGTAATTCAGCAAGGGGAAGTGTACAGAATATATTAGAAGAGCTAGGGTAGAGTCAGAGACACAGACAAGAGATGGAAGTAGTGTAAACATGAATAGCGATAGTTTGGTTTCACAGGGAAACAAGGTTTCCTGCAGAACTTGGGTGAGGGAAGCAGCTTTGGGCAGAAGCAGATGTTGAACAATGATGTTGCTAAATCAGAAGTCTCAGAGAATTCTGAAGTCAGAAACAACCTGTTAGAGATGTTTTAAATTAAGGCAAGAATGTTGGAATTTTGTACCACATACTGACCAGTCATAGGATATGGCCTGTGCCAGAGGAGAAGCTTAACATTGGAGGGGACATCAGCCCCCAGCTTAGAACAGGTGCAGAGGAGAGACACACATTGGAGCCCTCATCAGGAAAGACTTGTGGAAGCCAGGGGTGACCAAGCTCCTGGAGAGACTTGGATTTTGTGCCCAGGTATCCACTGCAGTAGGGCTGGAGAGAGGCTAGGGAGATATTTAAAAGGCTGACATGTGGTATTTCCTGGGATATGTAAAATGATTGAGAAGAAAGAAGAATTGATGGCTTATTATCTGACTTGAATATCATTATTGATGATGTTGCTCATATAATGATTTTGGTTGTGGTGCTGTACTTAAAAAGGGAGATATAGGGGAAGTGAGCAAAAAAAGTAAGTCTTGATGGAGACATAGAATGTGGAATTATAACAGTAATCTCGAAACATCAGTAGTGAATCTCTTTTAAAACATAATTATGAATCATAGACATAGAGTTGGAAGAGAAACTAATGCAGCATTTCAAGAAATAGAAAATGTTTAGCCCTGTTTAATGATGCCCAGAGTTTGAGGAAAATAAGAACTTTACAAAGCCAACTAAATTTAACAGTAGGTAAGTTATTAGTGACCAAAAAGTGAAGTAACGGTACAAGAAAAATTAATGAAAATGATTACATGGAAATCTCAATTATATTCCTTAAAATATGGTCTCTCTGAAGAGAAGTGAAAAACAAAGCAAGGAGGCTGAGGG
The DNA here is from genome assembly GCA_963575145.1 of Galago senegalensis. Classification (NCBI taxonomy): domain Eukaryota; kingdom Metazoa; phylum Chordata; class Mammalia; order Primates; family Galagidae; genus Galago; species Galago senegalensis. The sequence goes on along the minus strand of CAUYTI010105347.1, from coordinate 21,999 downwards.
AAATACCAGACCCAGGGAAGTTTTATGTTATTTTATTTTGTAATGTGTATTTGAAAGGGTAGGAAAGAGGCCTCTAAACAGGAGGCCAAGGTGGAATGTAACACCCAATAGAGTGATTAGACTGAAGAGCAGAGATGCATTTTTCATTTTAACAAGAGAGAAAGTTGAGACAACGCGTATCAAAGGTGGCTGCTTTGTTGGTTATAAGTTAGTGAAAGTAATAAGCCATAGAATCTAAAGTCAAGGGAGAAGTCAGATAGTGGTGACATCAAACAAAATGAGGGTTGAGAATAACAAAATAAAATAAAATAGGTCTTTTTCTAATGTAGTCTTTCTGCTCCTCTACCAGACCAGTAATTTTTCCAAAATCAATCTCATCTTTCTATAAAAGGTGCTGAGTTTTAAGCTGCTGGTCCTGGAAGCCATGGAAATCCAGGCTCAGCAAGTGCAGGATGATGACCCTGTAACAGGCAGCGTGGGGGCTCGTTTCCATTGTTCCTCAGTGTGCTTTCCATAGACCCGCTCATGTGCAGGTTAACATGTCCAACCATGACCTGCACGTTAGTGACATCAGGATTAAACTCCCACGCCACCCATCAGGTTGGTATCAAAAATAAGTCAAAGAAATCATGTTTCAATCATGACACAGAAATTGGAAGGAAGATGTGCAATTGACTACTTATAAGATATTATATAAGTCAGTTAAACTTTCTGATTTTCAGGCTCATCATCTACAACCTTAGAAAACTAATACCTTTTATTTAGTGCTATTTTTAGAATAAAATTGAATTGTACTTGGGAAAATACTAGTAACACACTTTTGATTAGCATGAAGTCCATTCAAACTTTATTAATCAAAAGGGGAGAATCATAATGACATTACAGTGCTGTCTTGTGCAATTCAAAGATGGGAAAGCTTTAAGATAATGAGGAACAAGTCAGACCAGGGGTGATATCAGCTGCCTTTCTTTATATTCTTTGTCTATGCCCCAATTTATATTTATTTCAGTTAATTTTTCTTCTGTGCACGGTTCTCATATGGGACAAAGAACAAGAAACAGTTCCAGACCGTTGCCCTTATTCTTCAACAACTGGACAAAAAAAATCAGCTCTACTTTTTTCAATGCCAAATACAAATCTTGAAAGGAAAAAGTAACATATCTTAGGTCAGTTGCCTCTAAGTGATCAGGGTGAAGGTTCATATGATTAAAAATGGCTACTTCTTCATTGGTAACCACATAGATATAAATAAGAGTAAGAGTAAAGTGTGAAGTATGAGCCGTTTTCTACAGAAGTAGTGAATAAAATATAATGTTTAGAACATGAATTCTAAGGTCCATATAAATTTTTTATATCAATGAGTGTGTAATCATTTATGTCATATGATGACATCTATTCTCCTGCAGTATATTATACTTTTTGTAAATTTCTCTAATTACCATCTATAAGATTCTTCTAGTTCATTTGATTTATAAGGTTAAAAAAAGTGGTTTTTCTTGACATCTGGTCAACCAATCTCCTAGCATAGAGATCAGCAGTTCTTAACCTGTGAGTTTCAAATCACAGGAACTGTATTAAAAGGCCGCAGCATTGGAAGGTTGAGAACCACTGATATAGACAAACCCAGGGAGATACAACTCCATGAGTGTGCCTACACATCTTCTATATTCACCTCTGAGTCCTGGTCATTTTTTCATGTCTTCTTACTAGTAGCCAAGGACAGTGTTGAATCTCTTTGAGAAATAGTGTCACTCTGCAGGACACCATGAAGGAAGAAAATCACTCAGGTCACCCTGACTTATCTATAGAAGACGCCTAAATTTTTCAACAAAATTGAATGAAAGGCATAATAAAAAAATGGTAAAAATTATCTTTGCCAGATAGATCTTTGTACATGTCCCAAAGCATCCGTGATCTCAACTCTAGGACCTCTAAATAGGTCTTTAATCAGCTGTAAAGGTATCTCTATAGGCCTTAACATGAATTTCTCCCTTTATCTAAATTTCTGTTAAATAGCACCTCTTCAAGATCTTCTTCAAGGTGATGAGAGAAACCAAGTCATTTTCTTGTTCAGAGTCACCAATAGAGATAATAAACCTTAGAGAAAACTGAAGCCAAAATGTAGCATTGGAATATCAATATCAGGCAATATCCCTTCCAAAAGTGACAGAAGATTGCAAATGCCACATCCACCTTGTCAATAAAAAAAAAAAAAAAGAAACAAAGAAGAAAGGAAAGAAGGAAGGATGGAAGGATGGAAGGAAGGAATACTCCCATAGGACCAACATCAAAGTAGCTGTGTAGGTGAGGAAACATTTAAATTATTGACTAGTACATTAATTCTAGAGATGTATAAAATGTATATTCATGGTTTTCCTCTTGTGACTGAGAGTTTATGAAAACAGCTACTATAACACAAAAAAACCAATAGCAAAACAGACTCACTATGAGAGGGACAAGTCTTGGCCTATAAAATAAATTGGGCAATTGGTAAAAAGCCCAAGAATTATCCTCACTCCTTTTTGTGGGAGAAAAATCTAAGTATTGGAATGAGGAAGGAAGGAAACTAATAAGGCAGGCAAAGATTCAGACATAGAGGAAAATAACATTCAAGAAACAGGGACATTTCTCACAAGGGGTTAGGCAAGGGCAAATACACATTAAATGAAGAGGTATAATTCTCTCCTAAGTATTAAGGAAGACCTTTCTGCTCTAATTTCTTATTGACTTTACTTCAGAAAACTCTTAAGTTGTGTTCTCTTTCTTTGAAATGTATGCAAGTCTTCTTAAAAACTAAGTAAACTTCTTGCCAGTTTTAACACTTAAGGATGTCTTTCTCAGGAATCTCAGAACCAAGTCTTTGAACTGCATTTACTCAGGAAGACTGTGTTCCCAGCTCCCAATGTCTAGGAAGGTCACAGCCTAACTTCCATAGATGCAAAACACCCTAAAGTGCAAACTAATTGCTGTCACAAAGAAATAAAAAGCTTATTTTTTCTATGAATAAAGCTAATCTCCCAACACAGATGGACATCCCAATTACTTGGTGCATTTGTGTGATAAATGGTGCTGGCAAGTCCTCTCAATCAGGAACTAGTCATTGTTTACCTTGAAACATATATGCAATGGATTGTATCTGCTCAGCTACATGAAAAGTAGATTCCTCTCAGTTTTGCAGTCTTTTAGCAAATTGCCTGTCATGCACATCAGTCTCTGATTTAATGCTTCTTCAACTGTTTTATTTTTCACTACCTTTGTGAAGAGTTTTACCAATTATATTTCATCAACATGTACAACCATGGAACCATTATGAAAGAACTTTAGGAGGACTTTAAAGACAAGAGGAAATGACAACAGAAGGAGATGAAGGGGAATAGTCAAGATAGACCTAAGCTTAAAAAATCAGTATCAATTTGACCTGATAAATGAATTAGAATAACATGAAACAAAATAATTATCACAAGAAATCAAATTACTAATATACAGGAAAAGCTTAAATAAAACAAGAGCAAATACACATGGAGTTTATACATTAGGAAGAAAATGATGGAAAAATTAATCTCAGGTAAGAAAATATGATATCTATGAAAAAAGATTTTAAGAAACAGAAGATTTATGTTGATTCCACATCTTTGCTATTATTAATTGTGCTGCAGTAAACATTTGAGTACGTGTGTCTTTTTGATAAAATGACTTTTTGTCCCTTTGGGTAAATACCCAATAGTGGAATCACTGGATCAAATGGTAGGTCTACTTTTAACTCTTTGATTTACTACCATATGACTTTCACAGAGGGTGCACTAGTTTACAGTTTTGTCAACATTGTATAAGCGTTCCTTTCTCTTTGTATCCATGTCAGCATTTATTGTTTTGGTACTTCATGGTATATCTTGGGGTTAGATAACATTTATTTTAATTTAAGCAATTACTACAGTTTATTCTCATAATTTAAGTGAAATTACATTTTATAACTTTTGTTGTATTTTTATAAAAATGTATATCATTTTATAAAAATTTAATATCAATCTTAGATTTTATGAACATGGATATATCTATTTGCATACTTAAATACTTAGTTGTCTGAATCATGTTCACTTTATGTAAATAATTTACGTTGAACTGAACTTTCATTCTAATTTATCATAGAATGCTTTTTCTCAGTGATGAACATGTAACTTTTAACAATAAAAGCAAAAAATAGACACAATTTCATATGGATTAATCCTTGGAATTGAAATATGGGATCATCTTTTTTTTTAATATATCACACATAACTAAATTTTCCCTTAACTATGTCTCTTTACACCTAGGACCTTTCCAGAGATATTCAATGTTATTTTGACGTTCCACCTTTCGGATACATCTACATGTAGATGTATGCATGCATACCAGTACATTTATAAATTATAACTTGTATTTGCTCAATTTCAAATTTCTCATGTCCTATGATTGCCAATTTCACCCAACATAAATTCCTACAAAATTTATGGTGCAAAAATTATATCATTTTATAATTCTACCTCATGCTTTTTAACAACTGGATAATGTTCAATAATATGGATTTATTATCATTTATTTACGATTTCTAATTTCAGCAATCTCCTATATTTTTCTGTTATAAAAATGCAATAATTAGCATATTTGTAAAAGTTTTCTTGGGCAAAGCTTCAGATTCTAAGGAATGTAAATTTGTCAATTATGAGTTCCTTCATTCCTTGAAGATTCAGTGTTAATTCTCCACATTGTTATCACTTGGAACTAGTTCAAGACTCCTTTTTGTAAGTCTAATTTTAACAATCATCATCACATCATAGCTGGCCATAAGGTACTTTTTTTACATATGCCAAAAATGATTCAGGGTAGAGGGCTTCCTAAGAGAATCAACAAAAGAAAAGAAAAATAGAGGGAAATTTTTAGTTATATGTAGAATAGCATATAATAGCATATACAATTGTGTAATTGAAGACAAGCAATGTATCAAATCTGGCCAATTCTTTTTTTTTGTTTTTCTCCCCCCTTTTGGAGTCTTGCCATTTTTCCAAGGCTGGTCTCAAACTCCTGATCTTAAAAGATCCTCCCACCTCAGCCTCCAAGGAGGTGACAGGTAGCACCACCCTGCCTGCCAACCTAGTTCATTTTTAAAGAAAGAGTAAGTTGGAGATTTTGAAAGACATCTTTGGCAGAGGTTTGTGAAACTGTTGTTTTGAATTGAGTTTTCCCCATTGGTTCCCCCTTCACACCAGGAAGCCACATTTGGGTTAGAGTGATAAATTTCTAGACTGCTCCTGAAGAAACAGATATACCACTGAGTACTATCCAGCTATAAAAAAAAAATAAAAATGGTGAAGTAACATTTTTCACCACTTTCACAGAAAGGAAAAGGATGCTTGCACTAGGCAGAGAGCAGCCATCACCTTGAAACTGTCTCAGTAGAAGACTTCTGAGTGCAGCCCACTGGGCAGTCAGCAGCAGGACAAGCTCACGCTCTTCGTGAACACATTAATGTCCTGGACCTTTTATTAGAGAAGAGCTCTCCCTCTGTTATCTTCATGAAACAAATCCCTGGACACTGGTGTTTTCGTTTTTTCTTTTTTGCTTTCTTTTCTTTTTCACCCGGCCCCGCATTATGCATGTGTATGTAGAGCCGAGATGGAAGCATAAAGGTATGATCCTTTCCTCATAAAACCTACAAGGTAGATGTGGATACATAAAATGAGTAGTTTACGACCCTGAACTAAACTCCTGGCAGGTTATCTGGCTCAAAAGCCTCATACCACTTTCTTTACTGTTCCGTTTTTTCTATTGACTCTGGATGGGGCTTAGAGTTGGGACCTGTAAGAGGATGTCAATAAAATATTATACACATACTTGTTGTAAAGTGATATTTTCTGTTTTTGAAATGATTCATATTTTTTAAAAGAAAATTAAGCATGAAAGTAGGAAATATGCCAAGTAGCTTGGGAAGACTCATTGAAGAACTCCTGCTATGAAAATACATCACCAGACTTGTCCACCTATGAAAATATATTACCAGACTTGTCCACTTATATGAATAAACATCAGTTCAAAATGTATGATTCACAATCCCAATCATTTGTTATTTGGTGAACAGAATGTAATAAGGACTATGGAATCTGAGAAGGGGTGTGGTGTGTGCAGGGTCAGGGGCTGGCGTAGGGCTCAGGTCACCAGAGCTTGTGTCTGTCTGAGCGCCCTCACCGAGTTGGGTTGGGCTCTACACACACAGCACTTCCTCTTCGATGTCCGCCTCTTACTCAGGCTTTAATTTCTCCTCCACTTCTCATCACCTAGCTCAGTCTTCACAACTCTCAAGTTCTCAACTAAATCCTTTTCTAATGAATTTGAATAAGGATGATCTGCCAGAACTTCAGTACAGGATCATAAACTGCTTGTTTTATGTATAGTCACCTATCTTATAGATTTTCTGAGAAAAGGATCATATCTTTTTTTTTTTTTTTGAGACAGAGCCTCAAGCTGTCCCCCTGGGTAGGGTGCCGTGGCATTACAGCTCACAGCAACCTCCAACTCCTGGGCTCAAGCCAGTCTCCTGCCTCCGCCTCCCAAGTAGCTGTGACCACAGGTGCCTGCCACAACACCCGGCTATTTTTTTGGTTGCAGCTGTCATTGTTGTCTGGCGGGTCTGGGCTGGGGATTCGAACCCACCACCTTAGGTGTACGTGGCTGGTGCCTTAGCCAGTTGAGCTATAGGTGCCGAGCCAAAGGATCATATCTTTATACTTTCTATCTCAGGTCTACAAATATATGTATAATGAGGGGCCAGGTGAAAGAAGAAAACAAAACAAAACAAAACAAAAAAGGAAAAAAAAACCCACCAGTGTCCAATGATTTGTTTGATGAAAATAACATATCAGGAAACATTTTGCCCATGAGGTCTTTAGTTAAGTCTGAACATGCCCAGAGTTGGGGAAGACAAATTGAATGGTCCAGGAGCTCCCTTTCTTTCATAGTAAAGTCAGTCTACATCCTGGGGAAAAAAAAAAAAAAAATCCGTGGGCTAATCTGGTCCCGTCTCCACCAGTAAAATAACAAACATAAGATCCATGCTCAGAAGCCAAAATCCAGTCTTTAGTTTTAGAATCTCCTAGGCTTGGCTAGGATGAGACTGCAATTTCTACAAATTCCCACCGTGAGAAAACACCAGCTGTCCTTTTTCCTTTTTCCATCATCTCATCTTCACAGAATCGAGGACCCTTCTTTTCCCTCCAGCACTGCCCATACACTCTCTATTTATCTTCAAACATCTTGACGACAGATGCCTCATCATTTTTTTCTGCTCCTCTCCCTCTCCTGTTTACATTCAGTGTCTTCTATTCTGTACTTATCAATTCTGTGTAGGAAAAATAAGATTGCACAAACAAAAGTACCCAAAACCATGAAAATAGAAGCTGTGATATTGAAAAAGATACTTGTACCCCATGTTTGCATTAATGTATACAGCTATCATCTAATTAAAAAATAAAATAAAATAAAAAATAAATAAATTTTAAAAAAAAGATACCCAGAAGAGTGTGAATATTCTCAGGGATGGATTAATTCATTTTTTAAGTGATGATTCCCTCCCAGGAGCTTGAATGACATGGAGGCCTAAAACCACTGGTTCTCCTCCCTGTAGGTCACTTGCAGGGGGTCCAGTCCAGGCAGTTTCTGCTTGTGCTTGAAGGGAGGTGCAGTTCAGTTCTCACCTCCACTGCTCTTCAGATAGTTTTCCAGAAACATTCATCAACCAAGCTTCTTGGGGTCCATATGGTGACAGATGAAGGGCACCCAATGCTCTTCTGTGTGCACCCATCTATTCACATTGAACGATACATATAACTTGCTTTATCTCTGCCTGTACATTCAAAATATTTGTTAATAATAAAATGCATAATTTCCAAATGCCCTGGATGACATTGCATTAACTGAGTATTATTTAAAAATTATGCTTCATGGGGGAAAAAAGGTTTTAATAATTTATGCATTCTTGGCTTTTTAAATTTTCTTTTTATTGCATTTTGGCAGGGCATACCAAGTATAAATTGAATCAAATGAGACATTGCACATTGAGTATTAATTACCACACTATTAAGAGATCTTGCAGCTTTGCATTCTGAGCTAAACAATGAGAATCTGTGAAGAAGTGGAATTTTAAAAATTGCTAGCTACTTTTACTTTTCTAAGAACATAAATCAGCTACATGCTATAAAGTAGTTTCTTTTCATTTTTAAAGTTTTACTCTCATTTTCTAACAAAAAACTGTTGGCTGAATGAGGCAAAAAACTGGACCTGGAGATGTTGTAAGGTTTATCAGATGATTCTAGGATGGAATCTTTTACATTCTCACAATAAAAAAAAAAAGTGAGAGTTGAAGATTATAGTGACCTCAGAAACCAAAGAATCTAGGGAGATTTTTAAGGCCGGTGAAGTCATTCTTGTTTAAAAATAAAATGAAATAAAATGATATCCTGAAACCCAGTTACCTGGAAAATTCCCACAACACAAATTTCATACCTTCTAGGGAGACAAGACCCAAGGAAAACCCAAACAGTGAAAGGCATAGAGCTGGGTAGCACTGGGGGAAGAAGTATTTGGGGTTAGGGGTTTTGCTCTAGTAGACCCAGAAAGCTGCAAACCTGAGAAAGAGTATATGATGCACCTTGTATGTCAATCTGTCTCGGAACAAATTTTGTACTTGACCGTGATGAAGCCTTTGTACTCGGTATACACCTTCTTAAAGGGAATACCCTCACAGACTCTCTCTCCACGGCACCTGGATTGATAACTTCATCGCATGGAAAAAAAAAATAACCATCAACGATGGAAGTGTTCACAATACAGCCAAAGAATCCTTGGCAAAAAATGAGATGGAGAGCAAGGAAAAGATGAGTGGTAGGAAAGAAGAAAAAATTACCCAAGAGGCTCCCATGTTTAAACACACGTGAGCCCCAGGCCCCACTGCTTTGTATGTGATCTATGAAAGAGTTCTCCATTGAGAGAAGGGAACAGAAAAAAAAATCCCTACTATAACAACTTTTTTTGAAAAATTATTATACTGTAAGTATTGGAAAGTGAAATTAAATAATAAAAATACCCTATTAAGTAGAAAAAAAAAAAGAAACACAATTTGTGGAAGTTTGCTTATCTAGGTAATTCACAATAGTATTCAGGCAAAGAATAAGTTTATATACAAAGACACAGAAAATAAGTTGAACTAAATATTCCACAAATGATTCTGTACACACAACTAGAAATTGTACATGATACTCTTTGCAGTACTATCAAAGAAACGGTAAATTCTGTCATTTACAAAAGCATGAAAAATCAACCATCGAGAAATACACTTATTACATGTGTGTAACAAAAGGTACAGAGGACTTCACTAAAAACTAAACATATTCCTCAAAGAACTCTAAAAGACCAAAGGAAATAGAAACTACAAAGACTTATGGCTTAGAAGACTCAATTGTGTACAGACGCAGATTGACCCTGAATGAATCTGTAAAACCAATGCTTCCTAGAAGTTTTTGTTTTTGTTCTTGTGTCTGTGTGTTAGTTGTAGAAACTCAATTGATTCTAAAATTCAAATGAAAATTCAAAGGTCTAAGATGAACTAAGGCAATATCAAAGGATATTAAAGGAGCAGCAGAAGAAAGATAAAACATGTATAGTACCATATAGAAACATTTTATTTAGATGGTGAATATCTCCTAGTCATGCCAAAAGGATAGATCCATGATTTTCAATCAGGGCGCCACGAGAGGATCTTAGGTGTGCCACGACAATTTTTAAAGATCATTAATTAAATTATTATTGAAAGAAGTTCAAAGCAAAGTATATTTTTAACTCTCTTTTTAATAAACATAATTTAATTGTGTTGTGGAAGTTTAACTATAGGTTCAAGTGTGCTGTGAGATGAAAAAGTTTCAAAAACATTGGGAGAGATAAACAATTAAGATCACAGGATCTAGGAAGCACCCACACTTTCAAGTCTACTAGGAGTTGGTGAAAAGGTGAACTGGAGTACAATGGGGGAAAAAATTTCTAAATTAGACATAAAATATATCTATATCCCTATTTTCTTTTATACTCAAAAATCAGTTCCAAAATTGAAGTCATATATAAAGATGAATGAAAGGGCAATAAAAAATTGTAAAGAATAACCACTAGAGGGCATCATTTTGATTATAGAGTAAGCAAAGATCTAAAACTGGAAAACTGAACTCTACTAAAACAAAAATTAAAAATATTGTCCTAGCAGGATACTAAGATGGTAATCAAAGTCTGTTAGTCATATGTATGCCAAAGACATTACCTCTGAATGTGTTAAGAACCTCTACAAGTCAGGAAGAAAGGTCATATACCCAATTAAAAATAAATGGCCAAAGATCTGGCTCTTCATTCACACTAAGTAAGAATATTAAATAAAATAAATACAATTAAATAAAGTCAAAATTAAATTAAATCAAATTAAACCAAAATTATCAAGGAGGGGGCAAAATGGCTGAGTAAAGACATTGGTCACCTGATTGTCCCAAAGAGAAGAAATAGCTTCACTTAAGAGAGAACAGCTTAGGTGAATAGTAAAGAAAACATGCCAGAATGTAGCCTTACTGGAGATCCCAGGGCAAGAATTTGTGGAGCAGAATAAGAAGGACCAAGATTTGGGCAGAAAGTGATCCCTGCATGATTCAGAACTCAGCAGAAAGGGTAGGTCGGCGTGTCTCCTTTTCCTCCCCTCACACCCGTGGTCTGCCAGCTCCCAATCTGCACCTGGCCCTTCTGCTCTGAGGAATCCAGGTGCTGCTGCCATCAGGGACCTGAGAGCTTCTTGGGGGCAGAGCACCTGGCTGTGAGCTTGCATAGGGTCCCTGACCCCCACCACAGACCTGAGCTAAGACGACAGGGAGATATCGCCTATACACACACTCGGTGCCTCCACCCAGTGAAGTCACAGCCCCTCCGTCTCTCTGCCACTGGACTGTGAAACCACAAGGGAACAGGGAGACCCAGGACAGCAGGATTATTCCTGCCATTCTTACCCCCAGGGTATGCTGCCCCAAAGGAACTAAGAAGTGACAAAAATCCTTTACAGGACTGAAGAAGGCAGAATGTGCACCCTCCTGCACCACAACTTTCCCTGCTCAGCCTTGGAAGCTGCCTGTGTCTCACCCAGTGGAGATGCTCCCTTCTCCACCATTCAGGGCCTTCTCCTCCTGGGCCCTCCCCCACCGCTGCTGCTGAGCCAACCACCGGCTAGAGAGTTGTTTCCACTCAGGACTCATCCCCAGGGGATGATAAGCCCTGGACCTCGCAGCGGCTTCCCTACTTCTGACCAAATCATGCTCAAGCTTCCACAGAGCTTGAGGTTCATTTCCTCTCCACTGAACGGAAGTAGCAAGCTTCTTTTTCAGACAGAGAGAGAAAGAGGGAGGAGGTGAAGGAAAGGAGAAGAAAAAAAAAAGAAGCAGAAGCAGCAGCAAGCTTGTTCATGTATCCCCAGGACAAAAGCTGCCACTTTCTCCGAGGGTGGCCAGGGTTAGCCGTTTTCTCCCTGAACTGTCTCTTCTGTAACGAGACCACCCTCCATGGACACAAGTCCCTGAAACAACCACATCTCCCTCCCAGGAGCAGGGTGGCAACAACCCGTCTGGGATCCCTGCACACGGCGGAAGGAGTGGCTCACCACCACTGCTGCAGCTGCGCCAGGGTGGAAGCTGGGAATCAGGCGCCTGAAGGACAGAGACTGCTGTCATTGCCAAGAGAGGGAGGGGGCAGCAGCTTGTGTGTCCTGCAACTGCTACCTGCGCTAAACTCTTCACGAAGGACCCACCCTTCTCTGGCTTGCACGTTCTTCCAAAGCAGGAGAGCATCCCACCCCTCGGGGCCTGAGGCCAAGTGCCAGCTTAGTTTTAGTCTAATCCCCCAAGGCCTCAAGCACACCATCCGGACACCCGGGAAATGGGGATTACTCAGCCTCGCCTACCATGCCTGGCACCTGAACACTGTCCAAGGTTCTGAAGTTCAGCAGATGCAAACTGCCACAGGGTACCTGCTGGTCAGAGCTGAAACACCGGGTACTTTCCCTCTACACTCAGCAGCAGAGGGAAGAGGTTACAGATGAAAGGTTACAGGGTGAGAACTCTGGCAATATAAAAAACCAGGCTGTTTTGACAACCTAGAAGGATCACATTAGTTCTCCAGCAACGGACTCAAGCTAGAAGATAATTGTGAGGCATCTGCTATGAAATCTAAAATACAGATCATAAACAAGCTCCATGGGATCAGTGAATACTGGTCAAGTGACAGATATGCTAAGAGACCTGACCTCACCATGGTACAATTATCCATGTAAACAAAAACAAATACATGTATTGAAATTAAATAATAAACAGCTGAAAAGATGTTCAAGTTCTTTAGATATCATGGAAGTACATATAAAACTTAGTTTAAATGAAAAAATATACACTAATATTGATGGTGAAATACAAGATTAGGGTGTGAATAAACTAGAGATCTTACACTCACTGCCAGCGAGGTGAGTTAAACTGGCTCAACCACATTAGAGGACTATCTACTAAAGCTGAAAGGCGGAATATTCTGAGACCCAGAGAGTTCACTCTTAAATATAAACGCATCGGAAATAGTAACCTAAATTACAGTATTAGAACGTAGCAATGTTTGTTAAAGCTCTGTCTTCCCAAGAACAGGAATAAAGTGGACACTATCCATGTTTCCATCAGTGTTAGAACGAATATTAACCTGGAGAGACCGTGTCATGATGCCGTTACTTCACAGCAACAGAATTATTTAAGGGATACAGTAAATATGATTTTTAAGAAAAAACAAAACAGCACAACAGAAAATTTATATCTATTTTTGTATAAAGTTCAAAAACAGGTAAAGCTATGTGTACTGTAAAAATGTAAAACAATGGTGGGCATCAGAGGCATGGTGGAGACCGGAAGCTGGCAGTATCTGGGAAACTGGTTGTGTGCGTGTGCTGTGTTTGTAAATATCCATTCAGCTATAAATTTATGATGTCCATGTGCTTCTGTGTTTACAGTATACATCAATAAAAAGTAAAAGTATCAGGAAGTACTTAACACGGTGATTTATGTCATGGACTCTGAAGCTAGATGGGCCACGTGTCACTGCTAACTCTGTTGCTTACTATTTACACGAGGTGTTACTTTGGGCAAGTTTCCTACTGCCTCAGGTTGATCACCATAAAGTGAAAACCAGAAGTGCTGTCTGAGCACCTGAATCCTTTAAGTAGTAGAGCTATTGAGGAATGTGATTGCCACAGAAACAGAGAGCAGAAAACAAACAAACAAGGCAGACATCAGCCTCTATACGAACAATTAAATCCAGTTCCTTCTTGTATGAAATAGAGAACAGAAGAAATGCAAAGAAAGTGATGCGAATGGAGGAAAATTCAAGGAAGGGGAAACTGCAGTATGGAAAAGGATTCTGAAGTAATATGAACCCAAAGAAATTTCAGGAGATGAATACATGGCTGGAAAATGGAAAAATCCAAAAAGAGGAAAAAAATAATGGGATGAAAGGATAGATGAGAAAACAATGTACACAAGGGAGGTAAACGAAAGACTGAGAAATAAGAAGGAGACTGGGCAGAATCACAAAGGAGCATTCGTGGTGCAGGAGATTAGAGATAAAGGCTCGATGCAATCTGAGGATGACAGAGACTGACCCCGACTAGGACAAAAGAACAAATGACACGGAAGCAGCAAGTCCGTAAACTCCTACAGGTTAGATGACATGAGCTTGAGCTTTAAGAAAAAACAGAATAAATGGGCACTGCAACCCATTTAACAAAAAGTTTTAAATAAATTTAAATTTTAAAATGATGCAAGTATCTAGGAAGATGAATTTATCTCAGCCCAGTGTCAAGCACATTAGATCACATTGAATAGTTTTCTGATAAGTTTAAGAATTGCATTATTAACTGAAAATTAAACAAAGATGAGTAAAAACCTTTGCTGAGGCAGGGAGACATATTAACACTATATTATGGTCCTGGAAATAGCATGGTTCTGGAGTCAAAATTGTATTTGATTCTTTTTTCTTTTTGTTGTTTTTTATTGTGGTAAAACACACATAACCTAAAATTTACTCTCTTAATCAGTGTGCAGTTCAGTAGTGTTAAGTATGTTTATATTGTAGTGTAACTATCACCACCAGCCAACTCCAGAATTCTATTCGACTCACAAAACAGAGACTCTATATCCATCAAATAGTAACTCCCCATTCTCCCTCCTTCATAGCCTGTCAGCCACCATTTCACTTTTTGGCTCTATGAATTTGAGTACTCTAAACACCTCATGCAAGTGGCCTCACACAGTATTTGTTTTGTTATGACTGGCTCATTTCATTTAAATAATGGTTACAATGTTGAGGTGTATGGCACACCTCTTGGGGGCAGGAAACAATTATAAGAGGGACTTTACCTAACAGATGCAAACTTTGTTACCTAATTCTTTGTATCCTTAATCTGAAACAATAAAAAAAATAAAAAATAATAAAACAAATAAATAAAATAATGTCCTTAAGATTTACTCCTTAACTCACACCAGATTTGTTTCCTTCTTAAACCTAAATAATATCCCATTGTGTGCATCACGTTTTGCTTGTTCATCTGCAGTTAGGTGCTGCCACGTTTTAGCTATTGTGAATAACATTACTCTAAACACGGCTATACAAATATCTCCTTAAGACCCTGCTTCCAACTCCTTTGAGTACGTACATTAAAGTGGAATCGCAGGATCATGTGTTAATCCTATTTGTAATTTTTTGAGGAACTACCACACTGTGTTCCTTGTAATATGCGAGGATTCAAATTTCGGTCCATCCTCACAGAAATGTGTTATTTTCTGGGTTTTCTGGATCGTAGCCAGCCTAATGGGGTTGTATGGAATGCTGTTTTTGAATTGCATTTCCCATTTTGAGTTGCATTTGGGTTTTTTCTACCTGGCAGTTTTCCAGATGCAGCTAGGATGGCTGTTTTCCTAACTTACACCATTTATGACCTGATTGCCTTATAGAATAGGAAAATTCACAGTTTTTCATATAGTAAAGCCAGGTTGGCTGATGCTTTGGCTTTTGTTTATTGGAAGCAAAAAGAGATCACTTCCTTGATATTTCTGACCTACATTTCTGGCTAGGAATAATTCTTTTTCAAGGCCAAAGTTTCTAATTTCTTCCTTCTTTGCATAGTGTGTTGAATATATTTTATTTGCTCTCAAGGAAAACACCAAGAGCATACTACTAGGTGGACTATTCTCCAAGTATTTCTCTTACAACAATTATTTTCTCTGATACTTTCTTCACCTATAACTATATATTTTCATATGTCTTTAAAAGCCCCCTTGGATATAAGCACCTCATGCTTGAATCTTAATCAAAACAGCATTGAGAAGAAAAACGTGAGTTTTGATATGAAATTTGGAGGAATAATCACAGAACTTTATGGTTAGGTCTCAGAGACCCAACTAGCCAATTATAGAAAGTGGTTTAGGAAAGATGTTTTAAGATCTCTCTAACTATACTCAGATCAAGTAAACCTGAACCTGAATTTTTTTTTCCTTCCAATGGAGGTCTTGAGAGAAGCATTATAACATCTGCAGGAGAGAGCTGACTTTGTTCTAATGTGTGTAACTACTACAAATAAAGAAGCAATGACTCTCTGAAATCCCAATTTAAAAATATATGGAAAAAATTATATACCTATTGAAATATGTTTTCTAACTAATAAGCATGTGTAGCTTAAAATCACACTGACAGAAAACAACTGCAGCTGCTTTTAAACTAATGACATTATCTCATGGATAATTTACTCTAAATAGCTTAGCAATGTGAGTGAATAAATCATTTATCATTATAGAAAGCTGTTTCCCTCCATGAACTCTCTCTTCTGGAATCTCATTGCCTTATAGATAAAGCAAAATCTTTCAATTAGAATAAGGCTCTTAAATTAGCTCTAAAGCAAAACTTAAACCCTGAAGTTGGGACACCTGTGAGTATATTTAGATTTCTTTTCCATTTTCTGTGAACTCTTGTGTTTCAAACGTCTCTTTTCTGCCCATAGAAACTTACTTTGTAAAGGAATCTAGTGATGTAAGTGGTTTTAAAGATATCTGCAAAATTCTTCTTAGTGGGAACTATCTTTGCCTGCTATGCTATCATCATACAAGATCCTTAACTGTATGTTCTGCCCCCCACAGTGGTTTATTTCTCTGTAAAGTTCAATATGTGAGCGATACATGGATCTCTGATGGCAAATTAGGACATCAAATTGTCAGTTCTTAGGAAGTTCGAGTGGAGAGTGAAGGCGTGCATCCCAGGTCCAGCCAGCAACATTTCAGTCTGATTACAATAATTCTCAACTATTTAAGACAAAAATCATCTTTACTTGCATCATCTCACCAAAAAATGAGACAAAATTTCAGGAGGCATTTCTTTTCTCCTTTGTTTGCCCATCTTCTTTGCTTCATTTGGTTCTAATCTGAGAAATAACCAAAGACTTCTAGGATAAATTTGAATTGTACAAAATGATTTACAAAATGAATCATGTAGCACCTGGAAGAGCACATTCTAACACAGGTCATCTAGCAATCTTTCCTTAAGTTATAGCTTCAAATCTACATCTGGATTTATGCTGATTTTATCGTGAGTATTCCCCTTGCAGAGAAAAGAGATGCTCATTCTTCTTCAAGATTAACATTATCTTTGAGAGCAGGGTTGAGCACATGAAGAGTTTATGTTAGGTGATGAACACAATAGCTTTGTGCAATACTGACTCACAGCTGGTAGAAGCAGTGACTGGTTATACAATTGCTTGAGACTAGCTAAATTTAGGAGGCTTGGAATATGTCGTAGATATAAGCCACAATATTGGAACCAGAGATAGGAAAAGATGAGTTTTCAAAAAATATTTTTGCTTGTACTCGTTTCCAATTTTCCTCTATTTGTAAAAATATATGGACATTTAAATGAGAATATACTGTTGCAATTGTGGCCTGGGATTGGCCAGTGGTTCTCAACCTGTCGCGACCCACAGGAACCGTATTAAAGGGTAACGGCATTAGGAAGATGGAGAACCACTGATTCTAAGCAGTCATGGGAGCGCTATGCTGTAGGAATACAGAAAACCACCTTCCCATTACAACCCTGAGAAATTGTGAGACACTGCAGTTTAACCAAGATGAGTCTTCAATTCATTCCCTCATCTTAAAAATAAGTTTGAGTAAACACTCTGCCCTGTTATAATAAAATGAGACCAATGAAATATAATTTAACAAATGTGTGTATATTATTAAAACATTTATAAGCATCAGGATAATGGTCTAAAAATGTAAAGTAAATCTCAAGTTTTGTATTCCAGATGTCAAATAGGAATTTAATGCAAGAGTCACATCATTCCTGCTATAAATCATTTTTGAGTCTTCTGTATGGTCTTGGATGAGAATGGACATCTTCGAAAGTATGAAGCAAATAATCTGTATGTACAGCAATTTCTGTTTTGTCCTACTCTTCAGTGTGTTTCTGTTATTAACATTATATAGGCTACAAAACATGAGGACATATGACTCAGACTTCTTTGGGTAAAAGTGGGAACACTTGCCAACTTACTAAGTTTTACCATATTGTGAGAAAAAAGCAAAGTATCTAATAAAGACATCTAAATCTATACCTACAGAGCTGGTTTTGCTTTACTGCCTGCATCTCTTTTACTTTAGGTCAAGTTTCTAAGAGATAGGCTATGTGTATGCTGTTGCTAACACAGTTTTAATTCAGACATAAATAATGCCATTATTAAATAACTATTGGTAAGACCTTAGTTTCCAGCATGGCATATAATAGCCTAAGAACATGTAGAGGGGGGAGGGAGAAGGGAGGGGGGAATGGGAGGAAGGAGGGGGTTTGGAGGGATCGCTTTTGAGGTTTGTCTTATAGGGGTACAGGTGAATCTTTCTAAGAGTAGAATGTGAACGTTTTAAAGTAATAACTGAGAAAATGACATGAAGGCTGTGTTGACCAGTTTGATGGAAGTATTTCAGATTGCATGTGAAAACCCCAGAAGTGCATTAATGTACATAGTTAACATTCAATAAAAAAAACAAAAACAAAAACACACAGAACAAGAAGGAAATATAATATCAAAAAAGTTAAAGCCTCAGTCTCCGATTTATGAATGGAAAACCCTCAAATGCCACAGATATTAGCAAGAAACAAGTGTTCAGCTCTGCAGAGCCAGTGAAGTATAGGAAGGAGTTTCCAGAACCACTGTGACTGGTGTAAAATCCACACAAAAGCACAGACGACCTTCCATGTCTTCTCATCCACAGCCCAAGGAATTGTGCAGTTTTTTTTTTTATTTGAATTGTGCAATTTTTATTCTATTTTTTTTAGAAGAAGGCATAAGACTAGATATTTACTGTCTTGAGAAATTTACCAAGGAAAGGGCTAGATTTGGGGACAATTCACAAAACATAGTATTCAGCAAAGCAGAAGGGCAATATCTCTGTGTACTAACGTTAATTAGAACCCACTCTCAAAACTTTGTCCATTTAGACAAATTTGATGGTGGCCGCAAGTATTGAGATATGCAGCAGCTGACATGTGACCTCACACTCATACCACCTCCAGTGAGCCTTGTAGTTCTGTTCTCTTAAAAGTGAATAGATCCCCAAGATGGGCCATAACCTCACATACAGTGTGGACATAAAGTTCGGGTGCAATTTACTATGTTAAACTGTTTAAATTGCACATGAACTTTATGTTCACCCTGTACAAAAGGCATAGTCCAAAGCAAACAAATAATAATTAAAAGTAAATCCATAATAAAAGACGCAAAGGAGCAGAAGAAAACTTAAAAAGAAATGGTATGCAGTTAATTCAGAGAGGAAACATCCACTCAAAGGTAGGGAGAGCCATAACAAGTAAAAAGCACAAAAAATAAAATACACTAGAGCTTTTGAAAATTAAGAAATACCACTGCTAAAGTAAAATATTCAGTAATGAGAATTAGAAGTCTAGTATATTCTTGGAAGAAACAGCCAAAATTGATCAAAGTGAGACTTTGGGTGAGACTCTCCACAACAATGCTGGGTGCCAGAAGGCAATTTGACCATGAGGCAATGAATGCACGTTCTGCCAGGAGGAAGCCTGACCCTGGAATCTGAAGCCAGTCCTGGGTTCTTACAAGTGTAATGAAAAAAAATACCCATGAGTGTTACTGCAGACTCCTACTGAATGGCTAAAACAAGTCCAGCCAGACAGAAATTAAAAGAAGAGACCCAAGAATGTAAAGATTGACTGAAGTGAATGGTGCTGGAATTAACTTCATTTAAATATGGAAATAAAATTAAAATGAAACAAAATCTGTTTAAATTATAGCTATAACGGGAATGACTTTTTAAAAACATTGGCAGCGTATGCTTAATAACATAACCCAAAATATCAATCCATATGGCAAAGATAAGTAAAAATATAATTTCTATTAAATGTGGATATGAAGAGTCACTGTTTAAAGTTGAATCATAGAAAAAAAAGGATCCTAGTCTCCAGGCTTAATTTTATCCTTATCTACTTTTGTTGCTGCTATTGACTGGCTGTTTTTAATTTAGAAATCTCTTTTAGAACTAAAATCTCTCTTGAAAAAATATTTAAGTCATTTCCTTATCCAAAATTTTACTCTGAGTTCATTTTATTCCACTAAATTAAATATTTTAAAAGTAAAAAATAATGCAGGATACCATAGAATCCTAGTTCTGTAAAACTATTTGTATCATCAGTTGATCTATTATTCTCTTTATTTATATGCCCATCCATATGTTTGTGTCTATTAGGGAATATTTAGAACATCATTCACCAAAGAAAGATAATGTTTCTATTTTATCCTATTTCTGGGTAGAAGGATTTTTGTAATTATTTTCTTTTTAGTAGCATTTCGTTATTTTATTTTGAAAATTAGCCCACATTTTCCAAAAAACAAATGTGAATATTTATTCAAAAGAAAAAAAAGTAGGTATACTGATTATACAACACTTGCAATTTAAAATAATTCAAAGCACATCCGGAACTGTGCAATGGCCCCAGTGAGTTTGGTGAGTTGCAAGAAAAGAATCCTGTTTTCCTTCCCTCTCCCCTTTATTTTATCCTTTATAGCTGTTTCGGCTATTGATGATTTTTATGGTTCAAAATCAAATATTTGCACAGCAAAATGAAAAGGTTGCAAGAAGAGATTACTATTTTGTTCTTAAATCACAGTTTTCATTTTAGACAGAAACTGGTGAACAGTTTACGCCCACTAAACTTTCTCTCTGGTATTGAAGAAGATGACTATCAAGGTTTATAGCTTTTAATATGGAAATGTCAGGGTTTTTTGATTCAACATATGTTGTATGTATTGATCATCAAAAGTTTTCCAAGTACTCTTTTGGGCATTTGCAATTACTAGAAGTATCTCTGCTGGGCCAGGGAAGACCGCACTTGAACTTATCTGGTACGACACAGAAGACAGCCACCTGGTATTCCTGGTTTACAGCATAGACCAACCTCACACACAACCACATTATTTGAATGATACTTTAAAAAATAGTATGGACATAATACGAACGCAACATATGAATAGAGCGCAAAGAAAATAGCATTTATAAGCATAAAGGTGGTAAATTAAGATGACATTAAAAAGAAAAATACAAGCAATGATATTCATGATAAAACAACTCTGGTAAGCCTAAGCAAATTAAACATAAATAATTTTTGCGAAAAAGGCACTTTGTTTTGAGCTCACTGTCCATGTCGTTGGCCGTCTTGCCTCATTTTTGTCTCCAGGCTCGAGCACACTTTAGGTACCAATGAGGGGAAGACAGAAATCAGGCTTATCTCCTTTACCAAATGTTTTAAAAAATTGCTTTCCCAGAGTCACCTGCGGTGGGAATCTCCCTGTTTATCATTCTGTAGTACTCTTGCTTCATCCGGATGGGGCTAGCTCTCCTAATTATTAACTCCAATTTTAGAGGATGGGGCAACTGATCTTCCCAAGCAGGACAGCGGAGCAATGAAGATTGGGCAAATGTCCTGCATACAGAAAGACTATGTCTATTACTGAGTCCAAGAGGAGCAGAGAGATAGGGAGAGACGTGACCTTGATGATACTTGTTGAATCTTTTCAGCCAGACTTGCTCAAATTTAGTTCAATTTCTTGACCTCTCAGCTATTTTGAGCTACCTTTCTTTTTTGCCTTAAATTGGCAAAATTTAAACTGAGTAAAGGTACACAATTACATCTGAAGAAATCCAGATTCATCTGTCTTTCTAGACTAATATTTAGCATATTCCGTTTGTCTAGTGGCAACTTACCCATGACAAACACGAAGCCCACCTGTTTTGTTTATATGTTTTGTTTTGTGCACAAATTGAGTCAAGGTGGACATTTCCCCCCATCAACGAAATGTCAACATTCTTGAGAGAATGACAAAATCATAAGATAGAGTGAGATGAAACAGTTGGCAGAGTATTCTAGGGTGAAAGAGAACCTCAATTTTCTGAAACTACAAAGACTTAATACCGAGATACCGACTTTGTATATTTAAACACATACATTAATCTTTGCAAAAGCATTAGGAAATGATGTTATATAATTCTCATTTCACTGCTAAGAAAACTTATCATAAAGACAACTTCTAGGCATCCTCTGGTTAATGGATTCAGGAGCTACTGACTGAATCTAGATCTTTTTTTTAAATTTCTTATAGCATAATTGTGTACATTAATGCAATCGTGGGGTACAGTGTGCTGTTTTCATATACATTTTGAAATATTCTCATCCAACTGGTTAACATAACCTTCATGTCATTTTCTTAGTTATTGAGTTAAAATGTTCATACTCTGCTTTTAGAAAGATTCACTTGTACCCTTGTAAGATAAACCATAGAGGTGACCCCACCAATCACCC
>CAUYTI010105346.1:0-14828 GCA_963575145.1 Galago senegalensis | reverse complement strand
GGCTGCAACCAAAAAATAGCCTGGCATTGTGGCGGGCACCTATGGTCCCAGCTACTTGGGAGGCGGAGGCAGGAGACTCGCTTGAGCCCAGGAGTTGGAGGTTGCTGTGAGCTGTGATGCCATAGCACTCTACCCAGGGGGACAGCTTGAGGCTCTGTCTCAAAAAAAAAACAAATAAAAAAAAAAACAAGATGATGTAACTACATTCAAGCTAGAACAACAGAGCAGGTAAGAGAGAAGGAGAGAGGAGGGGAGGGGAGGGCAGGGAAGGGAAGGGAAGGCAAGGGAAGGGAAGAAAACAATTGATCACATGGAGATAGTGAGTGAAATAATGGTTACCAGAGGGTGGGAAATGTATTAGGGAGAGGGATAAAAGGGTTGCTTTATAATTGTAAAAATATAGTTAGTTAGAATGAGTAATATTTGATAGTGCAGCAAAGTGACTATAATCAACAGTAAGTTAGGGTATACTTTCAAATAACTAAAAGAGTGAAACTAGAATGTTTCTAACACAAAGAAATATTAAATGCCTGAGGTGATTAATTTATATTGTATGCCTGTATCAAAACATCACAAGTAACCTATAAAGATATATAAGTAGTATGTACTCATAATAATTAAAAATAATTTTTTTTTAAGAAAAAGGCTTATTGGCTTGAGTTACTTAGGAAATAAAGTAGCCTTTTTTCCCCTTTTTTAACAAAAACTATAGTAGGCTCTCATCTTAAACAGCTATCTTATTGGTATCTATAAAAATTTTTAAAAGCAATACAGCCTTAAAAACTTCCTTAGCAAGATTTTTTAAAAAAAGACAGAAATCTGTTTTCAAAAGAAGTTAAAACCCTTTGTACGTTCAAACTGCCTATTTTATACTCCCTGTGGGATTTGCAAGGCACTGCAGCCTGTAGTCCAGTGGCTACAATTCCATGCTTTCACCATCACGATTTGGGTTTGATTCCCTGTGTGGGAAAAAACAGTCCCTTAGAAAGGTAAATCCGTTAACTCACACACACACACATACCCACAAAGAAATATTTATAAAAAATTAGTTTGATATTTGCATGACTCTTAACCTTTGCAATATCTGTTTGCTTTGTGATCCTTTCTCCCCTTATGGGCAGCTTTTGGTTTCCTATTTTGCCAACTGTCTGTGCCTTTTTCCTTCTGTTTGTAGGGCACATGGGTTGTTGGCCTTTGTGTGCAAATGGAAACCTGAGAAACTGAGATCCTAGAGAATAAGGTCAGACAGGAATGTGGGCTGTACTCTATTTGTGGCTGGTAGAACTCTTCTTGCTCTGAGCTGTTGTTGGGCATGGTCTGAATCTAGGGAGGCAGCTTTGCTTTCTCTTTGGAGACTCAGGTTAAAGCTGTAAAGAGTTTCTTAGTGTTAGCCCCATGCATGCTTATTTATTTGGGTTTTGGGTCATTTGATTAGGTATAACTCTGGTTTGAAATTTTGATTTGTATTTAGAGTATAGCCACTTTTTCCTCATTTATCTTACTTTCTCTATTGGGTAGAAACACACCTCCCACTGCCATTGGGAACCAAACCAGTGCACTGGAAGGCAGGCAGCAAGGGGAGGTACTGCTACAACAGCCAGTCATCCTCCTGGCCGACTGCTTGTGGGATAGGAAGATTTCCACTTGTATGTCTGAAGAATTTTTTGTAAGCTCTCTATAGTCAAAAGTTAGCTTAATTAAAAGCTGATATTTAGGCAATAATTATTTTTAAAGAACCTTCTGTTTTGTTTTGGTTTTTTTCTCTTTTGGATCCTATTTCTACCCTGGGAATATTTTTTTAGTCAATTGAAACCCTTTTTAAAGAAGTATCTGTCCAGCTCACAGTTTGCTTCCTTCTTCATGTGGATCTACTCCCACTTAATAGTAAATATATTTTTTCTTAATGATATTTTATTTTCTGTAGCTTAGTTATTGTAAGAATGCAGCATATAATACATATAACATGAAAATTGTGTTAATTTATTATTTGTCAGGAAGGTTTCTAGTTAACAGTAAGCTATTAGTAGTTAAGTATTTTTGAGCAGTCAACATTTATATGTAGATTTTCTACTGCACAAGAGATAGGCCCCCTTTCTCTCATATTATTCAAGGGTCAACTGTATTTGGTAAAGAAAACTAGTTTTAAGTTGTTGGTAAAATAGAACTAAAATGTCTTAGGAATTTGACATTTTTGCCTAGATCTACTGGTCAAGTTAATGTTATCTCTTCTAGATTTTTTAAGGTCATAAAACTGCTCTTTTTATGATATTTTTTAATACTTGCTTAATTGGTCTGTGAGCTTATGTTGATACAGGTTTCTTCCACTCAGGGCTGGACCAGGACCGACAGGAGAAAGGCAGTTTTGCCAGTGTTTCATATAAGCCAGGCCTCTTTTGGAATGTACTCCCTGCCACTTTGGCCAGAGCTAGAAGGACTACCTTCATTTCTTAACACACTAATTTACTAATCAACATTGAAAAGGTGTCTTCTGTTGGGTCAAGTCCGGGCCAAGTGTAATTCCCAAGACCACCCTGTTTCCAGACAGTATATAACCCCCTAGACAAAATACCCCTGCAAGACTTCCCACTTGGGTTTCCCTTCTCTGCCAGAAGCTCTGATGACTTTCCTTCTTTCTCTATTCCATTCTGTCTAATAAATCCTATCTTATGACTGATCTATATGATCCATGGGTTCATTCATTGAATCTCTGAGACCAAGGACTTATTTCAGAAATAAAATCCATCAACAATGTCTTTAGTTTTGATCCTTTGGATTCTGAGGTCTAGACAAGTGGCCAGGTGAGACCTGGGGCATATATGTATCCATAGAGCCTGGGCCACAAGCTGCAAGGCAGAGCCATGCCAAATACGGTCTTATACTCCCTGGCCCAGCTCTGCCTTTGGCCTTGCTGGGAGAGGTTAGATCCCCAAGGCATGGTCTTCATAGCTTTGTCCTCTCCTGGGCTCTGCAACTAGTACATAACTTCCTAGATTTTTCTACTGAAAATCAGAGTTATTAAGAGTTAGTTTTGTGAGGGTGTGTATTTGCTGAGAAAAAAATAATTTTGTCTAGTTTAGAGGTTATTTATAGCTATTTCAAAATGAAGGAAAATGATATAAAGAAAAATAAAGGGATATAAAAAGTTGGAAAAGAGGATTTCAAAATATTGTGTAAACTGGCTAACATTAAACAAATTTACTATTGGGGTTTTAGAATTTATTTCATAGACATTAAGCCTTAATATGAAAAATAAACAATGCAAAACTACATTTTGTTCTCTTTTAAACCAAATTTTCATATAATTCTAATAAGGAATAGTAAAAGAAATGTTTACTTTTTGAGTAAACTTCAAATAAAGACTGAGAGGAGAGACAGATTCTGTTTGCTTTATGCTGCCTTTATTAGGTCTTTTGATTGCATGCAAAACTGTTATCTCCTTTCTATCAAAGAATAAGGGTTTCTGTGCCTTTTGAAATCTTTTAATTATCATTTTAATTAGATTATCACTTTAAATATCTTTTAACTAGATGAACGATTATTACTTTACAGTGGTTTATGATTCTATTTTTATCAAGTGCTTAAACCTTTGACATACTTGACAGGCTATCCCTAATAAAATTTTGATATCCAAAGTAGGTCTTTATGCTTTTTGGCTAGAGATGCCATCTCCCAGTAATTCAGCAAAATGACAAACACAAAGGGAAAGAGGAGAGGTACCTGATACATGTTCTCTAGGGCTTTTAGAAAATGTGGAGTTGTTCCTTTGGCCACATATATGTGAATCCACAAGAAAGGTGATATTGTAGACATCAAGGGAATGGTACTATTCAAAAAGGCATGCCACACAAATGTTACCATGGCTAAACTGGAAGAGTCTACAGCGTTACCCAGCATGCTGTTGGCATTGTTGTAAACAAATAAACTAAGGGCAAGATTCTTGCCGAGAGGATTAATGTTCATATTGAGCATATTAAGCACTCTAAGAAACGAGATAGCTTCCTGAAACGTGTGAAGGAAAATGATCAGAAAAAGAAGGAAGCCAATGAGAAAGGCACCTGGATTCCACTGAAGTGTCTGCCTGCTCCATTTAGAGAAGCCCACTTTGTGAGAACCAATGGAAAGGAGCCTGAGCTCCTGGAAACCATTTCCTATGCATTCAGGCATAACAGGCATATGACATAACACACAGGAGAACCAATGGAACTACGATGTTAGGTGCTGGTTCTTATTTATTCCCCATGAATTCATGGCTTAATAGGTGTACAGAATAGCACACAGGATAACCAACATCCCCCACGTAACAGTGATATAAGGTGCTGGAACATATTCCCCATGAATTCATGGCATAATAGTCATAGAACACTTTGTCACATTCAATGGCAAGGCACCTCCCTGAGCTACTGGAACCTTTTCCCTATGAATTCATGGCATAATAGATATTCAAGATAAAAGCCTACTACTACCATAAAAAAGTTTCTTGTCATTCATTAAAAGTGTGGCATTTTTTCCCCAAAGACGTATTAAAGGAAATTTTAATAGTGTCCTAAAAACAACAACAAACAAAAAAACAAAGTAAGCCTTTTTGACCTCTAACTTTGGGGTGTTACAAAGGGCCTCTGAGAGATAATAAACATGTTAAATTGTATGGGGAAAACTGTCATAGGAAATGATGTTTAACTTTCTATTTCTATAAATATGTTCATTTGTATTCCAAAATTGTATGAAAGCCCTGAAAGTATAACATGTTAAATTGTTGTAGGCCACAAAAAATAACCAAATTTCTTTGTCAGTTGCATCTTTAATCATGGCCATTTTAAGTCTTGTCCATAGTATATTAATTGTTTTATCTAGATGCTTTTTTTCTGTAAGTTCTTTGCAAATCCTAAAGAGTTGTATCTTCAAGGCTTATGAATAGAACAAAAACTCTGATATACTCTGAAATACAGAACTCTGCTAATTATTCAGTTGGACTGGGCAAGAATTTCAAAAATGTATTTCTTCTCAATGTATTAGAGGTAACCCAGAGAGTAAGCAAAGTCATACGTCTAAGATCAAAAACTCTAATGGAAGAAACTGGACTCAGATAGTTGTTAACCAAACACCAAGTAGGACAAGAGCTAATTACGTGGGACTAAAATTATTTTTATGACTTTTTGTTGAAACATTGCTGATTCTTTTCCAGACAAACATTTCCAATTTTTCCAACTTAAAATCAGTAGAAATTAAAACTGTTTCTTTCTTAACATCTTAAAAAATAAAGCGGGAAAACTTCATATAAACTTTGGGAGAAATCACTGTAGCAACTTGTACATTACCAGCCTCTGTGCCTGTTGATGCTTGGATACTGGGAAGGTTTGCTGGAACAAAAGCTTTTGAAACTCAATCCAGACAAATTTATCAGTTTTAATTTCTACTGATTTTAAATTGGAAAAATTGGAAATGTTTGCCTGCCAATGAAGATGCTTGAGGCTAGAAAAACCAGCCTATAGATTACTCCAGACATAAAACTTTGTTTTTCTTCTGTTTCTGTAGAAATGTCTTTTGTTAATGATTTGTTTGTATCGATCATATTCAGAGGACTAACTTTTAAAGCCCATCTGCAAGACCATCACCTGGAATGGGACACAACTGTTTAACTGAACTGACTTAGTCTTAGTTCTATGAGGAGTCAAGATATGGGCTGCTTGTTATAAGCCATGAGGTTTTTCCTACTTTGTGAATCGCTTAACCTGTAACCCAAATTTCTCCATAGCTACCAATGCTACTTTAACATGTGAAACTTTCTGAAAGTAAAGTTTCAAATAAGGAACTAAAGGAAGCCCAAAATATTTCACCCCCAAATATACTTCTTTGACATATTTTGAGATGGCTATTCAGAGGACCTGGAGACAGAAATAGCCCAGCAAAGCTGCCTTGCATGGAAGAGATTTGCAGCTATAGAGAAAAATCTACACTAGTGAAGTAAGTAACTAACCTCCCAACCCCTTCTGTCCAGATCTAAGAAAGAGTAACTCAATCACAGGCTACTGTATATTCTTTTCGAGAGCAGCTACATGAGGTTTCATTTATATAACAAGCCTGCTCTTGCCAGCCTCGCCTTTCTTCTTCTCTCCCTCCCATGACCTGTCTTGCCATGCTCCAAGTCCCTATTCTTTCTGTAACCACAAGATGGTATAAAAGCATCAGCCATCTTTAGGTTTTCACACATTGCATGACTACCATGCACACACGTATGCCTTTTGTCAGTTGATTTGAAGCACATCTTCATAGAGTGAAAGGGAAGTTTTTCCTTGGTTCTACATTATTTATGTTGAAAAGAAGCTTTCCACACCTGATGGTCACATCAATTAATGTGAAAAAGCCTGTCTCAGCGGTTATTTTCAAATGTTATTACGCAATTAGGATGCATTTGACTAACATCCAAAAACACCCTCTGTTTGCATTATCTTGCAGGATTCTGAGCCCACATACCACCATCAATGGCATGGCAGCAGATATGGATTTAGAGAAAGAATCAACATTTTGTTTCCAAATGATAGGGATTAACAAAGATATTGTTTTCTCCAATAAAAGTTTGGACTAAATGACTTTTTCCTATCCAATATGTTGACCTCCAACTTTTTACCAGGATTTGTTTATCTTCCATCTATTCACAAAAATAATTACATACAGAAAGACGTTAATGACTCCTATATGAAAATAAAACTCTGGTAAATCATTCCAAGAACTCAAGGGTATGAAATAATGCTAAGGAAAAACAAATACATGTTGGCACAAGTAAATAGCTTGATTTTGAAAATGGAGAGGGAGAGACTTTTATGAAATGGAAACCATACATAAAATGTTGGGAAAAGATCAAGGTCCTAGGGTAATTGTGGGGCCAAAATACACCATGGATGGTGTTGGCTGTGCTCTTAACCCACATATTCCTTGGGTCTGAGCAAAGTGGTATTTAGACAGCAGCCCCAAACCCTCATCCTCTGAGAGCCTTCCTGCTTACAACTAGCTGTCAGGCCAAATGCGCACAGTAGACAGATTTCCTGACAATATACCTTTCCTCTAATGTGGATGGTAATACCTATCTCAGATTAGGCTGTTGAGGGGACTAAATTAAATTCGCAAATGTAAAACAAACACAGAGCCTGGTGCAAAGTAATTTCTCATAAATCATAATAATAATCCTTTTTTTTTTTTCTTGAGACAGGTTCTTTCTCTGTCACCCAGCTGGGGTACAGTGGCAAATCATAGCTCACCAAAACTTTGAATTCCTGGGCTGAAGCAATCCTCCTGCCACTTCACCATCTGAAAGTGCTGGGATTATGGGTGGACATGGTGCACTGTGCCAGCCAATTATAATTATTATCGTTGCTTTGGAAAAATCATATGCTCCCAATGTTTTTATTTCAGAATGTCATTATTACTCAGTAGGCTTCCCTGCCCCTTACCACTCTCTGTTAATATAGAAATAAGATAGAGTTTTCTATTCTGATTTTTTTTTTTTTTTGAGACAGTCTCACTTTGCTGTCCTTGGTAGAGTTCTATGGTGTTGGTTCACAGCAACCTCAAACTCTTGGACTCCAGTGATTGATTCTCTTGCCTCAGCCTCTCAAGTAGCTGGGACTACAGGCACCTGATACAATGCCTGACTAGTTTTTTTTAGAGACAAGGTCTCACTCTTGCTCAGGCTGGTCTTGAATCTGTAAGCTAAAGCAATCCATTCCCCTCGGTCTCCCAGAGTGCTGGGATTACAGGCATGAGCAACTGCTCCTGGCCTACTCTGATCATTCAAAGAAAATACCTAAAGCTAAATGTTTTGACTCAAGTCAACTTGATGGTCAAAGGCAAGTGATATACTAGTACTTAATATATGTGATTCCAGCGGTTTCCTATGAAGATAGTATTGACCTTCATGGAATATTTGAGAAATTTGTAGGGACATTTTTGGTTGCCCCATTGACTAGGGAACACTAATGTTAGTGTGGGAACAAGAATGCTGGGCAACCCTGCACTATAAAACATTATTCCCCATTTCTCAGAAGTTCAGATATTATGTCAGACATGTTACAGATTAAAAAAATTTACACATGCTTACCTACATTAAAGTCTAGATCTGTTTTTATATACAAACACAACTTGTATGTCAATATACTTCTTTAAAAACTCAGAGACTTGGATCAGAGGTTATTTACCAACTACAATGAGAATATTTCATTATTCTAACAACTATGATGCCCATAGCAGCACAAACCAGCTGTCAGCCTCACAAACATGCTATGTTCTTTTTTTTAAAATCAAAACAATGAACCTGTAAGAAAAACTGAACATTTTACAAGAATTACATTAATAGAGTTTATAAAAATAATCATCCTTGTAAGAGTTAAAACAGAAGTTTGAAAAGAATAAATAATACCAGTGGAAGTTTTATCATCAAATAAAGATTTCTCATCAAATAGCACAAATGATCACGGATGGAGTAAGGCATATAACACTGGAGAAAAGGAGATCCTAACAAGTGTATGATAGGCTTTTTAGTGTGAGGAAGAATAAAATTGTAAATGAGATAACATATTTGCTTCTCATTAAAGAATAATATTGTTTTAAGAATAACCAGTAAGATGGTGAAAGATAGCAAAACTCATAAAGATGGCAAAACTCAAGTCTCATAAGTAGCAGTCCAATGAATACGTATTCTGAATGATGAGACCTTGCACTTACATAATGGTTTTAAAGAGGAAAAAATAATAGAGGGAATGATTTTTAAAAACCTGACTGACAAGGAATGCAAAGTACTCGTCAATGTTTGAAACTCTTAAAATGAATGGGGGAAAATATTACCTTTCCCTAAACTGTTGCTTATGCAAAAAATAAATCTGCAACTATGATTGGTTTAACAGCAACTTTACAAAAGTAGTACTGAGACAATGGGAAGAAATTCTGTATCAAGACTGAAACCTCAAGAATTCTGATCTGGGAGGATCAATTCCCAGAATTCCAGCTACTTGGGAGGTTGAGGCAAGATCACTTGAGCCCAAGAGGTTGCTGTGAGCTATGTCACAGCACTCAACCCAGGGTGTTAGAGTGGGACTCTGTCTGGAAAAAAAAAAAGAGAGAGAGCAGAGAAAGGTCATAGACTGTAACTTGGTGGCTATGGTGATGAGAAAAGAACTCTCCAGAACTATCCTACAGATTCCATGGGAAGAAGTTGCAGAGTAGAACACGAAAGATCAGGATATTAGCAGAGCTCAACTCCCAGGAGGCCTGGAGTCCACAGAGAAGGGTAGGAGAGCAGTGTATTTCTCCCCCATATCTCTGGTAGTCAGTGTCCCCCCAAGTTGCTATAGAGTTCTACCTTTACAAGCCCCAAAGCTACTGTTGCCAGTGAACCAGGAGCTTCTTCAGGATAAAGCATCAGGCTGCCAGTGCCTTTAGGGTCACCTCCCATAACCCCTGACCTACATGGAGACAGCAGGTGCCATATTGCTTCTCCATTCACTGTGTACCTTTGTCCTCCCCAGCGGGCTTCAGTACCTTGGTTTTCATCTTGTTCATTTCCACACAAACATTTCCCCACTCTAGTCCAGACTAAGGGAGACAGGGGTGGTGGGTCCTAGGGTATCTGTGTGACTCCAGAGCTTAGACATTCTGGGTAGGCTGCCTTCTGGAGAAGGGGAAAGAAATGACTAAAGAGCTAGCTAGCTTTCTCTTATCCAGACCCTTTTTCTCCCCTTTTCCTGCCCCACTCATGGCTGTTGAGAGATGCTGAGCCAGGGCTCACATGAATTGCTTCTCCTCTTGGTTGCTGCATCTGCAATGGGTTACCACAGAATGTGGGGCTCAAACCTTTCCAGACTCAATTTTTCTAACAATTATGGAAATGCAAATTAAAACAACACTGATACCCCCTAACTCTGGTGACAAAGGCTTTTATCAAAAAGTTCCAAAATAACAGGTGCTGGCATGAACTCAGAGAGAAAGGAACACTCATACACACTTGGTGGGACACAAACTAGTACAACCTCTATGGAAAGTTGTATGGAGATACCTCAAAGAACTTAAAGTAGACTTACCATTTGATTCAGCAATCACATAGCTGGGTATATATCCAAAGGAAAAAAGATCATTTTGTAAAAAGGACACCTGTACCCAACCATTTATAGCAGAACAATTCATACTCACAAAGATGAAGAAACACAAGTGCCCAGCAATACATGAATGGATTAATAAAATATAGTGTGATGCATACCATGGTGTCCTGCTCAGCCATAAAGAAATACAGTAATCCAGTATCCTTTGTGACAACCTGGATGGAACTGGAAACCATTCTTCTAAGTGGAACATCACAAGAATGGAGAAACAAACACATGAACTCAATACCAAACTGGAAAGAAAACGATCAATATTTAAGTGCACATATGGAAGTAAATCTCAAGAAAATCAAGCTGTGGGGAAGGATAAGAAGAGGATGGGTAAATTCATACGGGTTGAGTGCAGTGCACAGTATCTCAGTGAAGGGCACACTTACAACTTTGACTCAATCTGCACAAAAATAAAATATGTAAATAAAACATGTGTACTCCCTAATATCCTGCAACAAATACACAAGAACAGCAGACTTGGCCCAAATAATTTAAAACACAATTCCTCAGTTTGCAAGTCAATATGTTTCTCCCATCTATTCATCTTCCTTAGCACCATTTGTTGAATCAAAACTCCACATCTCCCCCCACTTCTAAAACGTGTGTATAAAAATATCTGAACACGATTGAAAATATTGGGCAATTTATGGGTGAAAGACTCAAATACAACTTGGACTTCTCCTAAAAAATGCAAACAATGTAACCTACTCATATGTACCTCATATTAATCTGATAATAAAAAATTAATTAACTAAAAAATTAGGTAATTTGATTCTCTTCATGTGCATGGTATTTAGAAATAAACCTTTCTCTTACAAATCTGCCTTAATTGTGAGCTATCTTTCAGCAAACGTTTTATGGAAAAAGAGCAAGTTTCCCCTGACCCCTAGATACGGGATTGGAAATGCTATAAATAATTTAAATTATTTTCAAATAAATGAGTATAAAGGTCTTACTGGACTCAAGGATAATGTAGTTACACTTGTTACATTATGCTTTACTTTCAAAGTCAGTTTTTACCTCTAGTAACTCTTCTTGAAAATGCTGAGTAACATTTTCCATTTTATTTTGAAAATAAGTAACAAAAAATGGTATTGTAAATCTCATAATCTTTGAAAGTCATCATCAAATTTTTATAATGGCTTTTAGCTAAAAATATATTTTTTTCAGATCAATAGTTTAAGCCAAGCAATATCTAATTGCTGCAAAAAATAAAAACTGAAAATTCTCTAATAATTTTACTTTAAAATTATGTAAATTTATCTATTAACTCTCATTAAGCTTCCTTTTACATTAATAATCTCATTTTCTCCCAGCTTGAAAAGAACTTAGTTAACCCTTTAAATGTATTTGAAAGGAGTTCATGTAGCTTCATAATAGTTTAATTTTACTACTTAAATTTTCATTTGCTAGAATAAAAAAAATCAGTAATAGTATTCAATAATACTATAAAATATTATACCAAAAAGTCAAATAATTTCTTTTGGAGGGTCAACTTATTTTCTTTTGTAGCATAATATATACAAACTCTTCTTCATATTATTGAAAATTTTACAAAATAATTTATAATTCAAATGATTATTCAATTATATAACTAGAACTAAGAGCATCTGTTGATCTATTGAATCACTGTAATTTTAGCAATAAATTATTGAGGAATAATCTAAATTGCTAAAACATTTGGTGTTACTTTTTTCAGAATATTATGGTGGTACATATGTTTTGATTATATAAATTGTACTTTTTAGATCAAAGTTAGAAGTGTGCCCATCACCCAGATAGAATGTCTTGTACCCTTAGCTGTGAGTTTACCCATCTTCTCCTACCTGCTTGATTTCTGATGAGTGTTATTTCCATACACACACATAAAGGTTGATTGATTAGTTCCAAGTTGGAATTGAGTTCATGTGTTTATTACTCCATTCTTGTGATGTTTCACTTAGAAGAATGGTTTCCAGTTCCATTCAGGTTGTCACAAAGGATACTGGATTACTGTATTTCTTTCTGGCCGAGCAGTACACCATGGTATGCATAACATTATATTTTATTAATCCATTCATCTTTGTGATTATGAATTGTTCTGCTATAAACATTTGGGTGCAGATGTCCTTTTTATAAAATGTTCTTTCTCCCTTTGGATATATACCCAAAGGAAATAAGCTATGTGATTGCTGGATCAAATGGTAGGTCTACTTTAAGTTCTTTGAGGTATCTCCATAAAACTTTCCCTAGAGGTTGTACTAGTTTGTGTCCCACCAAGTGTGTGTGAGTGTTCCTTTCTCTCTGAGTTCATGCCAGCACCTGTTATTTTGGAACTTTTTGATAAAAGCCTTTGTCACCAGAGTTCCGTGGTATCTCAGTGTGGTTTTAATTTGCATTTCCCTAATGATTGGGGATGTTGAGCATTTTTTATGTGTTTGTTGGCCATTAGACTACCTTCCTTTGAAAAGTTTCTGTTCATGTCTTTTGTCTGCTTTTTAATGTGGGGGGGGTTTCCTGATTTACTTGAGTTCTCTGTAGATGCTGGTTATCAATAATAGATATTTGCATCTTTGGAATTTCCTTATTACATTAAGAAGACGTCTTTCTAAAAGAAATTCAACTTTTTAAAATACTCCCTCCCTAAGAATATCATCAAAATAATTAGGAAAGACTAACCACCAAAGAAAAAACTAGGAGTTGTCACTATACTCTGACAGTTTTCCATCTATTCTTCTGAGGACAGCTCCAAGAGATTACTAGGGAGACATTATCTGTATAATAAGACAACCTTTTTTCATAGTGAAATTCCACTATGAGAAGTGGTGGAAATTCCACTATGAGAATATGTTCCAGGTCACTGTTTGGGATCATTTATTTCCTCTGAAAATTATTTATTCCTACATCCCTAATCTTCGTTTCCCTGATGAAGAAGCGTACATAAATACCTGTACCCCACTGGGTTATTGGGTAATCATTCTCCTATGACTGCCTTGTGCTATGCATGAAGAATAATTCTTGTATGCCTTTTTCTCCTTTAATCCCTCTCTTGTCAGCTCATTTTCAGCGAACCTTCTGAGGGCAGAGGGAAAGCTTTCTCTCGGCCCCTAAACTCATTTTAGCCTGTTTATCTCAGTGTATGTAGTAACTTTTGACTCTCATCTTTTGGACTGTGGGGGTATGGTAAAAAGAGTTTTCCATTTAGGGTTTAATATAAGATCCCACCTTGCATTGAGTAGTTAATAATGAATCATACTGTTGAAATATTTTGGGAATCCCAAAGACTGTCAAAGATTCCACTCTTTCAGATTCATAGAGCTATCACAACTTTCATGATAGCCATGTATTCGTTTTGTATTTTGTAACGTAAAATTGCATTATCATCTGTTTTTACACGATTTTCTTAAGGATAAATAAAACACAGAAATAAAATTTCCTAGTCACAAGGCTAGTGAGAGGACCGTAAATTTATTGAAAAATTTATCTTTATGTACAGTTATGTTCATGTCCACCATACTCAATTATACTATGTTTTTGAAACTGAAAACGTAGTCTATTGGGTAGTCTCTAAAACATCTTCTATGCTACGTAAGAGCTCTAGAATGTTATTATCTAATGGTGGTCACTTCTGGAGGCATTATTGCACAGTGGCCATGGGGTTGTCAAACTACAACCATTGTTTCTTTTTGATTCCTGCATTGCTCCTGGTTAGGCTGTTACAGGAGCCTAATGTAATTGACATTCAGCACACAGAAATGGAAAGTGGTGAATTCCATGCTCTTCCATTTCCTAATGCTTTTTCCAAACATTTCTGAGCCTCACCATAGTGCCTTACACTTCCCTAAGCAACTTAACTGCCTTTAGCTATAATCTCAGAATGGCAGTAAAATCTCTAGTGTGGAAACACCAACCAGCCTCGTGTGCCTACCTATTCCTTTTGAAGGCCATTCAGTGGTCTGTGCAACACCTTTGACTCTTTTCAAAGATCATATAAACTTATAATTTTCCTGAAGATTAAGAATCTCTCTCTAAGTAAGTCGGCTTCCCCCAAAACTGAGAGGTTTCTGTGAGTTTGTTTCCTTAATCCCTAACAGTCAACCCATGTAATCACAAATAAAAAAAAATTGCTTTTTCTCATTATTTATGCAGATCAAATCAAGCATTTCTCTTGAGAAACCACTACTATTTTTAAGACATATTTCAAAACAAAATTCCTTCCACCTAATTTCTTTCATGGTTCAACTTAACTCTTCTTCTCAGTTAGAATCAACAACTGAAGTCTTGTGAAGACATCCCCCAGGATAAAAGCAGAAAATAATCTGTCAAATTTTTGGAAGATAGGACGAATGATTGTTGAAAGACAAAGCTTGAATTTGAAAAATTCTAGAATTTCTGTCAATGAATATTATTGGGTATGCTTTCAGTGTATGTTTATTACAAAGTACAGTGAGGTTTACAGAACAGCTCATTAGTTGAATCTTGCCCAAGATTTCAGAATCAGGAGAATTTTAGAATTGTAAGAAAACTCAGGGACAAAATACTAATATTCTATCCATCTACATATAAAAAAAGTTCTTTTTTTTTTTTTTTTGAGACAGAGCCTCAAGCTATCCCCCTGGGTAGAGTGCCGTGGCATCACAGCTCACAGCAACCTCCAACTCCTGGGCTCAAGTGAGTCTCCTGCCTCAGCCTCCCAAGTAGCTGGGACCACAG